>BHFT01031177.1:0-77986 GCA_004320025.1 Laticauda laticaudata | reverse complement strand
CGAGAGCGGTTCCACCATAGACTCAGCACATTTCATGTCCATTTCCATGACGCGAATTTTCCATGATCTCTCGAGATAGACGGAGCCAACAACAACAACATATTTTTACCCTCATTCTCTTTGATCTGAAAGACGAAAATAGATTGAATAGAGTATCACATACTAATGGATCTTTTCTACTTAGTCAAATACTTTCAGGTTATTAGTATGCAAGATTGTTCAACCTGGTAGGCAATATTCAGATTTTTCAACTTTGGGGGCTTTTCCCATGAAAACCCGGCCATTTTTTAACACAAATGTCAGTGGATTTCACCATGTAACCAGAGAAAAGCAGTTTATCCATATATATTTTTTTCCTGGCACCTGAATTCGGATCCTAGACTTTTCTTCCATTACAAGTGTCAATTAATCAATCAATTTCAGAATATTTGGGGTATCATCAATACAGCTTTGTAAGGTAGAAGTTTTACAGAGAGGTTTCTGCACAATTAACACAATCAGTATTTTTCACCTTTCATATTCTTCAGACCACACTTATTTTTTCTTGCTTTCTAGTGTCTTCAAACATGCTAAGATACCTAGCTTAGAATAGGTGATCAGGCATTTAAAGTAATGGATATCAAATTCTCAAAATGTTTACAGCATAATAAGCACATACCACAAGATCTGTTATTTTATTCCATAGGCGAACAAGGCAAATGTTACATTTCAGAATCTCTCTTCATTAAGTCAAAATGGGGTGATGGCTGTTGGAGTAGAGTATGGGAAAGATAGATGCTCATAATTAATCTTTCCAGCCAGAATTTTTGTATTTCCAAAAGTCTTTTTCACATATTATGTGGAACAGATCTGAATTTGAAACCAAATGTGTGCAATGATACTTCTAAAAATCACATTGGTCCATAAGGTAAAAAAAATCAACTACAGCAATTTGGTTGATATTTCCCTATTAGTGCTACTGGATTTTTTTTTAATGAACCTGTTTTCAGAGTAAACTGATCTGATATTACACTTATAAGCTTAAAAACAAAATCTTAAGAAGCTACCTTAAAAAATATACAAGCATATACTTCATAAACCCATTGCAGTAAAAAGTCTTCCTGTTGCTTGGCAAACAAGCTTTTTCCTGACCAAAAAGAGAGAAAAAAAGTTAGTAAGATTTAAAAACTGGAGGTTACTGTAACGACCAGTAGAAACAAAAGAGTTGTTTATTAGAGCACTGAAGACAAGAAATTGGCAAAGCACACATTACCCTTATAGTCCCCTTCTTATATAATGGATTTAATCACTATAATTCAAACAAGAGCAGCTACATACCCCATTTTCCTTGGAAGCGGAACCATCCAACCATTTTGCAGATGAAAAGTAAATGGATTCAGAGGTTTTAGTCTAGACAGACTCCAGACACTTTAAACAATGGAAGAACTTAAGCAACTCATAAAGCAGCTTGAGATAACGTTTTTTCACCTCCTTTGCCATGCTTTATTTAGGCCTTATCTCCCACAGGACAGACATATTAAAACAACACTTAATTCTGGGAAAGCTCTCTCTGTCATTGCTTTTAAACACAATGGACTATGGTTGAGGTGGTCTTGCATTCGGCAGATTTCACAACAGACTCTACGCAGCAAACTCCAAGACTTCGAGGGGTGTTTAGGCTCCTCTTGTACAAATCCTGCCTTAATGGAAGCCACTTCACTAGCCTGAGGAAGCCAATTTAGAAAATGAGAGCTTTTGCAGAACATTTTGATATATTCAGGGAAGGGAGAGCAAGTTTGGATGAACTGTTCACACAAAAAGAAGGAATTCCATTGCACTCACAAGAATTTTTGAATAGCTGTTTGTGCTTTGGGCAAAATGCTTAATTCTGACATGATCTATGAAACCATGTATCCATCCATCCATCCATCCATCCACCCATCAATCAACCATCCAGGTGCATTTAACAGGCACACGAGTTATTTTCCTATTTCATTTTGCATGCTCAGATGAAATTAATGCTCTAAAAGCAGATCATAATTTTCGGTGCACCAACAAATCTACAAATTTCTTTTTGGGGAATCCTGATCATTAGATCAAGTGATCTGTGAGGTTCCCCTAAATCAATCAAGTCAAACCTAGTTTAATTCAATGGACACTTGAAAAATAAAGATAAATTACTTCTTTGAAAGTAGCAATTGTATCATCCCATGGCTAGTACATGCTTAATTTATCTTGCCTGCATGAGATGCTTGCTGTCAAGGAGGAACTGGAGATGGAAGACCAGAATCTTCTTAGCAGCAGGAGAACCCCATGTCAAAAGGAAATAATCAAATATTTGTTACAAGGTGACCTTCCAATATTTATATACAAGCACCATATTAATCAACCTACTCTTATAGCCTAAAATAGGGTGGGAATGTTGGCATAATTGTAGAAGACCTCTGCCAAGTCATCAGCACTGACCTTCAACAAGGCTGATCTGTTTCTTTCTTGACATGTCTTGGAACAGGTAGAAGGCGGAGAAAAGACATTTCATGTCACAGGATTCTGTTAAGGCCACAAACAACTTTTCAGAAGTTCTCTGATAAGAGACCAAGCTTTAAAGGTGAATCCCTCATTCTACTTTTGAAACTTCCTCTCAAGGAAAATAACTCCATGTCAAAAAAATATGTGATTTTCTTAAACTTGAAAATGGTTTTCAGCAGGCACTTTTTAAACAAAGATGTTCATGAAAGTTGCTAAGAGCAATATTCACTTTATGTATATAGGAAGAGGTTGATGAAAAACGTAGGGAACTCCAAATAATAGGCAGAAGAATCACAGAAAAGGTAGGGTGGAAAACTAACTTTATTTTTCATGCATTTCACCAAGTGGAAGTCAACATTATCCATCAGTCACAAATTCCTTTCCTGATTTGTGAGAAGGGATAAATAAATGCTTTCTCCAAAATATTGAAATGCTGTCATAGGATTACTTACCATGCTGTGTTTTTCCTGAAACATGCTGTACCGAGTTTTTTCAAACTGATTTCTATTTGCTTTTAAAAAAATTATTCCTTCGCAAAGGGTCCTAACATCAAAGCACATATTAAGAGATTAAGACAGATGAGCAGTTATAAAATCTGAAATGCCAGTTTGAAATTGTATGGACAATGAAATTGTATGGACACTGCAGGATTCTTGCTAAGCTCCAAGGATATCCTTTGGGCACAGTAGTTAAAAGTTGGGGAAAGCTAGCTGGGCTTTGAAATATGCGAACTAAACATCAGGAATTGAGAGGACACATATAAAATATTTACCACATGAATCAAAATATATTTGGTATTGATAGAGAATGCTTTAGACCAGAGATCACCAACCTTTTGGACCTCAGGGACCACCAAACTCATAATTTTAAATCCCATGGACCACTAATATGAATTTTGACTGACAGTGGCTTGCTGACATTGGTGGGAAAGCCGGTCCCACTTTTCCAGAGCTGCAGTAGTCACAGGACTGGCCCTTTGGTCATCCCGGAGTAACTGCTCCTCCTGTCTGTGGCAGGCCATAGCACCCGGGTTGAGGAGCAGTTGCTCCAGGATGATCAAAGGGCCAGTCCTGTGACTACTGCAACTCTGGAATATGGGACTGACTTTCCCAAGCAAGCCACCTCAGGGCAGATTTCCCTCCCACACCATTGGTCTTACCTTCCAGTTCCAGTGGCTCTACTCAAAGTAAGGTTTGCACTCGGCTGAAGGTTGGGGGCCAGCGGGTGGGCGGGCCATGTGAGCGGCGTAGTCTTGTTTCCATGCAGCCTGGATTAATTGCTGGGGGGGTGGGTTCTTTGGGGGGACATTTCTCTGGACCACCAAAATTTTCTCGTGGACCGCCAGTGATCCCCAGCCCACTGGTTGGTGGCCACGGCTTTAGACCAGGCGTTTCCAACCTTGGCAACTTTAAAACTTGTGGACTTCAACTCCCAGAGAAATTTCTGCTTCTCTTCTTGCTTAGTTTCCGTCCATTGTTTTTCTTTTTGCATTCTGGTGCTTTGGAAAATAGGTTGACCCCTCTTCTCAATTATGTCACCCCTTGTCTTTCTAGACATACCCAATTCCTTTAACATTCTACATGTTTTAGCCTAGCAGCCTCCAACCTTTTGGGAATCAGGGACTGGTTTCCATGGAGGATTTTCTGCAGACTGGACGGGGCATGGTTTCATATGTTGCCTATAACCCCAAATGGGGCTTTGTTTGATTGCTTGGCCCAGTTTCTGGCATGCCATGGCCCGGAGGATCCATTATAGCCTACAGTTCCTAATCTTTGTTTGCTCTTCTCTGCACTCTTTCCAGAGCCTCAACATCTTTTTTTATAATGTGGTGACCAAAATCTGAATTTACACTTCAGTAGAACTACAGTAATTGTTTGTTTCAACCTAAGATTGGATCAGGTGTTATATTGTAATGCCAAATTACACCGTGGGAGCATTTGAAAGTTTAGGAAATGTTTGCTAAGCCATCCTTTGGTTTTGCAGTCTGCTGAATGGGGAAAAAAAGGGGTGATGGTGATGTAATTTGAACCTCTAGTTCATGCACGAATATGATCAAAAGAGTGGAATTTGATGCGGTTAAAGTTGAATTAATTACCATACTGAGACATCCTTCAGATAGTAAATGAGATTTCTAAAGATCCCTGTTGACTGATGGGCTCATTCACTTACATTTCACAAAGGAACTATTGTTTGGTAAGCTTATAAATTGCTCTTTTATATTTAACTTACTCCTTAGGCTTAACCATCCACCTCATCTCTTCATTTATTCCCCACAAAATAAATGTTCTAAAGTGACCCAAGTGCTTGAATATTTTATTAATACTGTCCCCTCCTGTCCCATCATACTCAAATGTTATACGTGGCCTTGTTTGAGTTCAAGCTAAACTATCTTCTTCCAGGTTTGTGGATTGGTTTCACAGCATCTTATTTATTAGGTTCTTTTTGTTAAAACAATGTATTTCTGGCATGTTTGCACAGGATGACTGCGAAAGGCAAAACGGCACCCATGGAGACGATTCAGTATCATCTTGGTGCATGCCAAACATGCAGGTTTTAAAGCACGGTGTGTCATGAAAAGTCTTCCTTGCTTGTTCTGCTGAAAATGCAACTTTGGCAAAGGCTTGCAAAACTCTGTTGAATCAAGGAGAGGAAACTGTATCCTTCCATATGTTGCTGAATGACAATTCCCGACCATAGGTTTGGGCTGGTACTTCAGCAATTTACAGGGGTTCACAGGTTCCCCATCTCTGCGTTAAGAGAACAGTGAAGCAAAAATAATAATAAAAAGTGGAAACAAAGCAATAATAATAATAATAAACAGAACAGAAACAGGAGAGAAATGATACAATAGGATAGATGTGCAAAGGGCTTTAAATCCAAAACCTCCTTTCTCAAGTGCAAATTAGCCAGTTCAGGTTTAAGGGAAATGACTCCAGCCTGAAGAAGAGTTTCTTGCAAGAGTTACCCTAAGGGAGAGGGAGAAACACTTCCAAAATATTTGCAGCAGCCCTTTCCACCCTCCTCAAACCAATTGATTTCACCTGCAAGAAGGAATATCTTGAATTCAAAATACTTTGCATGAAAACATTTTTCACAACCAGCACTATTTTCTGTTTTCCCATGTTACTAGCTGCATCAAGAAGAACAGAAGACATGTTGGTATCATCAAACTTCTTGTAGCTGTGTCACTTAAAAGGAACCTTTTTATTGTGTTATAACAGAAGACCTAAATTTAATTTCCAAGTTAAAACATTCCTTCTGACAGTTCGCGAGAAGTTTTTGCAACGGTAGCTCTTGCTTTAGGATGGTTTCCTTAAAAACAGCAAATGCGGTTTCTTCATACTGCACTTGCCCTGCTGTTGGATACGTTGGTTTTAAAAATGCTATCATAAATGGAGGACTCTACAGGTAATCCTCAATCTACGACCACCATTGACTTCAAAATTTCCATTGTTAAGCAAGGCAGTTGTTAAGTGGGTTTGCTCCATTGTATGACCTTTCCTGTCTCAGTTGTTAAGTGAATCTCCCTATTGACTTTGCTCATCAGAAGGTTGCAGAAGGTGATGGAAGGCATGGAATATTGCAATCATCATATATATAAGCCAGTGTCCCAAGCATTTGACTATTGATCACATGACCACTGGGATGCTGTAATGGTCATTAAGTGCGCAAAATGGTCATAGGTCCCTTTTTTCAGTGCCTTTGTAACTTCCAAAGGTCACTAAATGAATAGTTGTAAGTTGAGGATTGCTAGTATTCCTATGCTTGAGGAAGGGAAAAATAAATACTTCAACCTGGTATCAACGTCATACAATGATTTCTGCACTAACGCAGCAAACAAGATTTTACACAAATAACACAACAAACAGTTCTCTTACTGCTACTGCTGTAGTTTAAATACTGGCTGCTCAACAGGATTCCTCCAATCCTGGGAATATTTGCAGTTTCTCAGAGGAGACTGGTCAACCGTGAGATCTTAGAACACCTGCTCCATCTCGTAATGACAAAGGACCTTTCTGAATGACCACAGAGACTTCTCACAAGAGCTGCCAGAATAACTGACTACTTTATAGGGCTGAAAAAGCTCATTTTTTGCTTTTTAACAGAACTTGTTAAAGGAAGGAAAACAAGCCATGAGTTCTCAAGGCAGTGCATAAAATAAGATCAAGATCAGTGTTAACTTACCTGGGCAACTTCTGCATGCTTGGGTTTCAACTTCCAAAATGCAATTGTCCTAGTTGTCTAGATCAGTGTTGTTTTCGACCCTGCAACTTTAAGATGGGTGGACTTCATCTCCCAGAATTCCCCAGCCAGGCTTGCTTCTAGCACCATAGAGAGTATCTTTAACTTACTGCACCTCTGCATGGTTTGCCAATTGCACAGTGGCAGATAGAAAAGCACTCCAGAGGATTAATGTCATTTCCCAGAAGATCATAGGTTGCCCTCTCCCCTCTTTGGAAGAGCTTTATCACTCCTGCTGCCTTAAGAAAGTTCAAAATATTCTCAAAGATCCATCTCATCCTCTGCACCCTTTTTTTGAACTATTACCATCTGGCAGACAGTACAGAATAATAAAAACAAGGACAAATAGGCTGAAAAATAGCTTCTATCCCAGAGCAGTAACTCTATTGAATTCTACAGTATAGTGCAATATTAATGCAATATCAGGGGTTTTCAATTCAATTGTATAGAATGTGAAGGATGTGTGTGTGTGTCACTGTACACTGAAGATGGTATTTAATTTCATTGTACGAGGTGCAATGACAATAAAGTAAACTAAATTAAAGAAGTTGAAGTCCAACACATTTTCAAACTGCACGGTTGAAATACACTAGCCTAGACAGACTTAAGAGCACTCTTTTCTTACTCTTAGGGATTGTTTGAACTATGCAAGACAACTTCTTAAGAGCTGTGAGCAGAAAACATATTCACATATCAGCATGCTTTGCATTCCTATTTCCGTTCTAGGACTTGCATGGTTCTGTATTTGAACACTCGGCAGTATAGCCTTACAAGTATTGTAGAAAAGTTGTAGAGCTACACATGAGCAGAGTTACAAATGACATGTCAGGGACATGCCTCTCAGAGGGAGATTGCATGACTTCAGACTCAACCCCTACAATTTCTGTTTGAAATCTTATATACTATGTATAGGTCTTGGCAGGAGAAAAGAATTCCACATCTGACCCAAACTGTGTCAGACCCACTTAGTCTTTGGTATATGCAGATTAGTCAAGTGAATTAATGTGAAACTGGTTAAGGATGACTGAATACACAACATTCTTGATTGGACTGATCTGGTGCAGAAGAAAAATACATTTCATTATTACTGGCGGCTGCATTTGGAAGAAAAAAAAGTTGGAAATTTGGATCTGAGAACTCCAGAAATACAGATGTCGATACTATTCTGCAGCTAGCATTTGTTCAAGACTGATTCAACTGATACTTTTGCATATTAAACCAAGTGTAGAAAGTGTCACAAAGCCTAAAAAAAGAATGGCTGGGAGGAAGCACCTACACTAAGGTGCGGGATCTACAACCTTAACAGGTGTTATTGCCCCAATCAACAATGCCAACAATAAGAGTGTGTCCCCAGGGTGCTTTGGCAAATTGGCAACTGGAGTTTCTTGGTTTTTCCTTTGAAAAAGTTTGGCTTCTCATCCAAGAAGCTTCTTCAGTTCTGCAAGTTCTGAGGAAGGTTCCTGGATGAGAAGTGAAACATTTTCAAGGGAAAAACCAAACTACAGAAGTCCAGCTGCCTTTTGAAAAAGCACCCTTGGGACATCATTCTTGTTGTTGGCATTGTTATAGGGGCAACAACATATGTTAGGTTGTCGATCCCTCACCTTAGTGTAGGTACTAAGAATATTTTTAGGTTCTGGATGATTGAGAATCTCCATACACATTAAAAATGATCAGCTGTAGTTTAACATCTGCAAGTCTATAGGCTCCTCACCCAGAAGGCAGGAGAGGTGAATTAATCATTTGCTGTATCCAGAGAAGCACCGTGTTTGTGTGTGTGTGTGTATGCGTGTGTGTGTGTGTGTAATTCCAGACACTCTAGAAATTTCGATATCCTCTTAAGCATGCTGTGAAAGGTCCAGATTGGGCAGTGTAGGTAACCTCCCATCCTTAGCACAGTACAACTGTCCAACAATGGTGATTACCAATTGAAGTATCATAAATGTACATCAGCATCATCATAACAAAACGAGATTCACAGCAAGAAATATTAAAGCCACATGGAGCTGCCCATTAAATGCTTCCTACTTCTGCATATACATAATATACAAATTACCTGACGCACCAAGTCCACAGGAAAAAAAGTCTTTTGTGGCACCCTGGGGACCAAGAGAAGTTATAGAGCATCACCTTTGTTTAAATTTATTTTATTCTACCTGGGGAAAAAAAATCCTAAAAATGTCTTCAAGGCCGTTTAACCTCTTTTTCTTGGAAACACAATCCTTAAAGACACATATTTCATAAGCTTCAGAAAAAAACAGAGAGAGGTGGTGATTTTAGCCACGTTATCCAGGTCCTAAATAATGTTGGGTCTTAAATGAACTCTCCTCGGAAGGGCAGGGTACTACGGCTTTGCTCCTGCCAGCGATAGCGAAGCTGGGAGAGTGCCTGGCTGTCCAGAGTTTCAAATTCAGAAAAACCCAGCTGGTTCAGGATCTCATAGACACCCGCCTTGGCTGCCACCTGGAAAAGAGAAAAACGAATCAGGGGATCAGAAGGGAAGTTGGAACATGCAGAGAGAAATCTTAATGATCTTAAGAGGATTTTTTTTTAAAAAAATGTCATGCCCCTTGTGGAGACTGACTCTGAGGGAGAGGAGGAACTGCCGACGGAGTGGAGGTGTGGCAGAAGCTGGGGAAGGGCAGAGGGCAGATGGGCAGTCAGAGGAAGATCCAGGCCCCTCTCCATCCTAGGGCACGCAGGGAGGAGAGGATAAGGGAGAGATGTGGTCTACACGGGAGGAGAGGGCCTTGATTCTCTTCATGGGCTGCAGCTGTGACAACTGGATAAGAGGATGGACATGTGTACAGGCGAGTGCTGGAAACAAAGCGTGGAAATATCTCTAGTTTATGGTTCCTCTCTGAGTTTGGCGTTCTTCCCAGTGTGTGTTCTGTTATCTGTGGACGTCCTCCAGATCTTGCCTGGTTTGTGCTGTTTTTTACTCTTTATAATTTAAACGGCATTTCCTCCTTCTAGTAGCTGCTTGTGTGGGAGGTTTTTTTTTTTGTCTCCAGGCAAGGATATTGGAGCCTGGAAGCAAATTGAAGAAATAAAAGGGGCTTCACCTGTTTTTTGTGACTGTTTTTATTTTGTATCCCACCCTAGGTCATCACAAAAATGCAGAGAAAAGATATCTATTGTTTTTGACAACAGCTAGTCCTCGACTTACCACCTCTCATTTGGTGACCATTGAAATGATCAATTTTCACACACTTATGGCCACTGCAGCATCCCCATGATCACAGATTTAAAATTCAGATGCTTGGCAATTGGCAGGTATTTATGATAGTTGCAGTGTCTGGGTCATTAGTGACCACCTGACTTAACAACTGCAATGACTGTGGCAAGAAAAGTCATAAAATGAGGGCACAACTCACTTAACGATCTTGTCATGCCCCTGTTGGAGTCTGAATCCGAGGAGGAAGACAAACAGCTAACAGGAAGTGGGAGTGTGGCTCCGTTGGCTGTGAAGGAAACTGAGGAACGGCAAAGTCTGGCTGGGTAGAGCAGGAGAGAGGTAGAACAAGGGAGAGGGAGTTCAGAGGAAGACCCAAGCCCACCCCCTCTTCATCCTTGGAAAGGAGGAACGGAAAAGAGAGCAACATGGGTTACGGGGGAGGAAAGGGCCCTGATTCCCTTCATTAGCCACACCTGGGAATGAGAGTTTTAAAGAACTGAATGCTGACTGTTGGCAGCTGCTGGGAGCAAATGTGACTTTATCTTGTGTTGTCTTTGCTTATCTGTGTTCCTGGTGTCTTTCCAACCGTGTGAGTTTTGCCGTGCCTTCATGTCTGGAATTCTTGCTCCTCCCCTGCCAAACTAATTACCTCAGTTTGGCTTGATTTTGTTGACCACGTTTTGGACTTGATTCCCTGCAGTTAAAGGCTGGTCCTAGGAGCATTTTTCTCCAGCAAGAAGGTAACCTCGACATTGGAGGCAAAGTTTCAGCTAATAAAGGGAGTCCTACTGATTATCTGGACTGTGTTGCCTTTGTGCCACACCCCAAGTCATCACAGGTCTTGCTTAGTGACAGGAATGTTGGGCTCAATTGTGGTCATAAGTCGAGGACTAACTATAACAGCATGCACGAAAGAGGAAACTCATTTGCAGTAAATATCAAAATATGCACCCAGGTGTGTGTGTGCATGTGTATCTATCACAATGATTAAGCACACATTTTGAAGAAATTCTTTCCTGGTAGAAGAGACTATTTGTAATGTTCTACCTCTTGCACTGATGACGTTACCTGGTTTGCTGATGAGATGCCTGCAAGAAACCCACCAAGCTCAGAGAGCACCAAGGTTCTACAGAATTCCTTACTCCTTTCTAAAGTACTTCTGTATGGATGTGGGTCTCAACACAGCCTCGAATTTGAAACCAGAAGCTGTGAGACCCACATCCATACAGAAGCCTGATGATGGCAGATGAGATTCTGCTGAAACGTTGCTACAACTTTAACAGCACTACAATGACGTGGGATAATACCCGAAGGAAGCTAAACAGCATATATATATATATGTATGTATGTATGTATGTATATGTATGTATTGTTTTTTTAAGTTTTCACGGTACTTACATGTATGCTGTTCAGCTTCCTTCGGGTATTATCCCACATCATTGTAGTTGTACTTTTAAAGTTGTAGCAACGTTTCAGCAGAATCTCATCTGCCATCATCAGGTTTCTGTGTTGAGTTCGTCTGTGAGTCAGATTTTTACAGCTGTTTCAGTTTTAAATTTGAGGCTAGCCTACTGTTGAGCCAGAATGGTTTTTTCTTCATCCTGAAGACAGGATCCTTCATCCCTACTACAGCAGTAGGCTAGCCTCAAATTTAAAACTAACCGCTGTGATAGCCTGACTCACAGATGAACTCAATACAGAAGCCTGATGATGGCAGATGAGATTCTGCCGAAACATTGCTACAACTTTAAAAGCACAACTACAATGACGTGGGATAATACCGAAGGAAGCTGAACAGCACACATGTAAGTGTATATATATATATATATATTTGTGCTGTTTAGCTTCCTTCAGGTATTATCCCACATCATTGTAGTTCTGTTAACGTTGTAGCAACGTTTCAGCAGAATCTCATCTGCTACAACTTTAACAGAACTACAATGAGCTACAACTTTAACAGAACTACAAGACGTGGGATAATACCGAAGGAAGTAAACAGCACAAATGTAAGTACCCGCGAGAGCTTAAAAAAACAAATATATATATATATATATATATCCCCTAACAAATAATTCAGAAAGCAGTCTTTATTTCCCCTGTTCAATAACTTTATTGATAGGCTCCTCTTCACCAAATATTTAAAGCTACTTTGAAAAGTATGTCTCTGACCAGCTGAGAATGTATCCCCCAAAATTGTATGTATTGAAGAAGAAAGTTATGGCAGTCCTTTAAAAAAAAGACTGTTTAAACTGCTTTAGCTACCTAGAAGGGTATATATCTATGCATCTTTGAGTGTATTCTGATCATGAATGTGCAATTTGTTGATCAGAATTTGGCTTGGCCTTGCTGACATGATTATTGAAAAGACGACTATCACTGCTGCCATACAACTCTCAGGATCCCAATTATATACAACAATGTCAAATGTTCAAATACCTATGGTAGACAAATAGAATATAAAAATCCAAACTCTCAGCCTCATTGGAGCAATATAAAGATTTTTATTGCATGTTCTCAACTAACCAAAGTCCCTCAGAGGATCTCCTGTCTTATTTCCGTAAGATCAAGGAACACAGAATTTTCCTTTCTGAAACAGTAATACATTCAAACCACATATTATTACAACAGGATGCTTTCAATCATCCCTCTATAGAAAGTGGTAAGGATAAAGGAAGATATGCTCTTCTTGTATGATGCAGAAAACGCAGGCGCTGCTGTGTCCCCTTCACCAGTGTTGAACATCCAAGCTAGTCTACTCATCAACTGCACACCCAGAAACTTGATATACTAACTACCTCCACAGTTGAATCATGATCTCTTTTGTTTTTCCTACATTAAAACCCAAGATAATTTTATTACACGGATTCATCAAGCCTTCTACCTCTTCCTGGTAATCACCCTCATTATCATCCTGAACAAGGTCCACCATTGTTGTATCATCCACATACTTCACAATATAGTTGGTAGCAAACCTTGCACTACAGTCTTGGGTCAGCAGGGTGAACAATAGTGGACTTAGGACACAGCCCTGAGGAGAACTTGCACTCAGGAACATGGTGTAAGAAATATTAGTCCCAAATCACATCCACTGGGGCCTATCAGTGAGAAAATGAACAACTCAGTTGCACTCACTTTAAATGCTTACTTTATCACTAAATTGTTATGTCTAATAAGGTGCTCATTACTGAATCTCTTGCAATTCCGCTACTCTATAACCCCACTGTTCCTAACCAGAGGCCTATGTATGGATTATATTCCATGGAAACTTAGATCACAATAATTGGTTACTCTAAAGTGACGTAAACATCTTGTTGTTTTCCTTTTTATGGAATGAACCTTTTTTTTCTTGTTAAACAGAGTTAAATTTATTCTTTGTTTACATAACAGATCTCATAACTTGCCCCAATGCCAAGAGCCTCTTGGCTGCATAGATCAAATGAAAGGAAAATAACATCATCATCATAAATAGCTAAAACCAAATAAATATGCAGAAAAAAATATAATCATGAAGGAAAGAAGGGAACAAGGGACATCTATATCTATATAAAACAAATATTATTTTTCTTCAACTTTAGCTACTATACCTGCAGTTTCATAAATGTACACTCTCCTAACATCAGAGCACAGGTAATGCTAATTGGGATTGGTAATGGGGACTGGTAACTACACTGTTAAGCAACATGTAAATTGGAAAACCACATGACCAAATGCTTACTGACAGCAATTCCAACAGTCCCGGTTGGTGTCATTAAATGAGGACTGTGTGGTTCAATAAATGAGCATCCACATGACGTGCTCTGTGACTTCCTACCAGCTCTCACATTGACTCTGCTTGTGGGAAGCCAGCTGGGAAAGTGACAAACTGCAGTCACATAATCACAGAACACTAAAACGTCCATACATATGAAGTTCGGTTGTAATTTCCATTTGTTCAGGCTGATCATAAGTTTGAACAATCGTTGCATGAATGATTAAATGAAGACCTTCTGTAGTCCCTGTAGATGGGCCAATTATGAATATGACCATTTTGTTGATGTGCTATGAATTTTGGAAACGAGGTCTCAGTTTTATTGTCACAAGCAAAAGCTGGTTATACATATGCAGATCAGAGAATTGAAAAAATACTTCAGTTTCGCTAGCAGATTAATGAAAGATGCTAATGTGATTACCAGTGTAACATGCTTCTGCCTTTTCATTAACGAAGAACCACAAGAGCCTACAGCCTGATAAAATAATGTACAAATTACATGTTTGTTGTTTGTTCTTCAGTGTGTGTTCCACTTAGTTACAGGGTCCTCTTATACTACTTTTGCCTACTTTTTATAGTGAAGCTTATGAATGCATAGTGTAACATCCTCATTGGCTTGTCTGCAGAATCTAACACTGATTTGACCTAAAAGAAGTGACTCTCCCAGGGTTATCTAGCTGGCTTCCAGGATTTAATGGGGGTCTTCCCAATCCTAATCCAGCAAACTACACACAGCTTCATGTTGGCTCTCCTTAGAAATCATACTCTTAAATCAGATAAATCTATTTGGGAGGACATGGAATTACAGATGTGCAATATCTGCCCCTTGATAAGCAGGTAAGATGAAGAAATTCAACTTTTTGTATTTATTAAAGTGTATGGTGATGCTCTTTAGCCAAGAGTCAACAATGTTAAGACAAAATAGTTACTGGGATGATGACAGTTAGTCTGTTTGGTTTATGCTTGCATGCTATTCAGAGCGCACCATAGGGGCTAGGCTTGGCAATCAGATGGATAATGGTATTCTGCAGAGTCAGTTGGGACTTTTCCCACCACCAATGTCACCTCACATTTGGGCATCGCATTTGGGCAGTTCCAGAATCAGTTGAATCCATACTGATGCTCGAAGCGCTGCTTTTCCCACCGAAATGGTACCTATTTATCTACTTGCATGTAACATGCTTTTGAACTGCTAGGTTGGCAGAAGCTGAGACAAGTGATGGGAGCTCACCCCATCATGTGGTGCTAGGACCCAAACCACTGGAGCACAGCCTTCTCCAGCGTCTTTAAGCCACTGAGCCACCATGCCTCACTCAACTTTCTGTATCAGGCTTTGAAGAACCGTAAAAGAGTTTTATAGTTTAGTGCAGGGGTCCCCAAATTCTGGCCCATGGACTGGTACCGGGCCATGGCAGGCCAGAAACTGGGCCACATAAACAAGCAAAGCTCCATCCATGGAATGAAGGCAGTACACAAAACCACGCCTCCTCCAGTCCATGGAAAAACCTCTCTTCACGGAATCAGTCCCTCATGCCCAAAAGGTTGGAGGCCACTGGTTTCGTAGAAAAGTGTATGTTGCATTTCACATTATATTCCCAGGACCTCAGAAACGGATGGGAAATATAAACAGTGAGGAGGTAAACTGGGATCTTCCAGGTGCTTTGGAGTACAATTCCCCATATTCTTGGGCCACTTACAATGCTGCCTTGGACTAACTAGAACTGATGTTTAAAACATCTGAAGAGCACTGTTGTTCCACTGATTAATTGTTCCAACTGTCAAGAAATTTCTTCTTAGTTCTGTTGCTTCTCGCCTTGATCAGTTTCCATCACTTCTTGTCTTGCCTTCTGGTGCTTCTGAGAATAGCTTGACTCCCTCTTCTTTGTTTGTTCTTCTCTGTTCCCTGCTTCTTTCTTAGTTAGACAGACCACCAGATCTCTATTTCCATACCATCAACGAGATATATTCATAGTTCTTACAGTTGGATCTTACCAGCAGTCCAGACCTATCTGTTAGATGTGGAAAATACTTTATGAATCAGGAAATTGGAGGTGTGACAACCAATATGGAATGTGGCTTCCAAAAATTTTTCACAATGGGGGAAAAAAAAAGATTTCCATAGCAGTCAGCAAAACAATTGTGCCCTTTACACAATCTGTTCCATGACACAATACGCTTTTTTCCCCCCAAGAGCAAGATAAATGTGTGCAAAGAAGTTTCTTTCTCTCCCTGCTCAACCCCTTTCATGCAGTGCATTTCTGACCTGTGCGCATTTCACTCCCATCTCTCTTCCACCCACTGGATTAATGTCATTTTCCAGCAAATCTCTTTAATCGAGAATAGCCAGACTGTGATTGTAACCACAGCTGGCAGATTCCTCTTTCATCTCTCACCAAGGAGATCAAACATGCCAAGATGAATTTGCAAAGCTAACTGAAACAGAGAGGAGACTAAGGTTTCCCATCAAGCATACCAGGCAGGGGCTCTTTGCTTACCGTTTACACAAGCAAGAAAAGTTGAGAGGCTAATCTCAAGGGATCAGATAAAATGTGCTGAAGCAACCCATTTGCTCCCCAATCACCTTCTCCCATTCCAAGTAATTATTTGCTTGGTACTTCTGCTGGGCGATTGATTCCACCGTAAAGTTAATCACCAGAGCTACCTTTCGAGTGCTGTTAAGCCTATTAAGAATCATTTGAGCCACTGGAGCATCCAGTGGAGCTTATTAAAAGATGCAAGTGTTTTTGAGGATAGGGACTCTTTGTGGACTCTTACTTGAATGCCTGAAATCCAACAAAAGTTGATCATGCTAATTTGCAAATTCCATTTAAATCAAACCAATTCTACCCTTGGCTGGTCCTTTACCAATCCCCTTTTTAGCTGTTGTTATGTTTTGACTAGAAAGAAATAAACAGAGAGCTTGGGGGAAGAACAGATGTTTTGCAGCTGGGATGACTGGATATCTTCAGTGAAAATGATCTCAGGTAGAAGGAGAGACAGAACATAGAATAATGGGGTTGGAAGGGACCTTGGAGGTAGAAATAGAATAACAAGAGTTGGAAGGGGCCTTGATGGTCTTGCAGTCCAACCCCCTGCCTAGGCAGGAAACCCTACACTGCTTTAGACAAATGATTATCCAACATAACAGATAACAGATAATCAGAATTGGAAGGGACCTTACAGGTCATCTAGTCTAACCCCCCCCCAAAGCGGGAGACCCTACACCATTTCTGATAAATTGCAGTCCAGTCTCTTCTTCAAAGTTTCCAGTGATGAAACTCCCACCACTTCCGAGGGCAACTTCTGTTCCATTGGTGGATTGTTCTCACTGTCAGAAAGTTTCTCCTTATTTCCAGGTTGAATCTCTCCTTGTTCAGTTTCCATCCATTGTTCCTTGTCTGGCCTACAGGAGCTTTAGAAAATCGCTTGAAACCCTCTTCCCTGTGGCAGCCCCTCAAATATTGGAGCACTGCTATCATGTCTCTCCCGGTCCTTCTCTTTACTAGACTAGCCAAGCCCAGTTCCTGCAAACGTTCGTCATATGTTTTAGTCTCCAGTCCCCTCATCATCCTGGTTGCTCTTCTCTGTACTTTTTCTAGAGTCTCATCATCTTTTTTATAATGCGGTGAGCAAAACTGGATGCAGTACTCTAGGTGTGGTCTTACTAAGGCTTTATAGAGTGGTATTGTACTTCCCTTGATCTCGATTAGTTTCCATCCATTGCTTCTTGTCCTGCCTTCAGATGCTTTGGAGAATAGCTTGACTCCCTCTTCTTTGTGGCAGCCCCTGAGATATTTGAACCCTGCTATCATGTCACCCCTAGTCCTTCTTTTCATAAGACTAAACATACCCAATTCCAGCAACCATTCTTCATATTTTAGCCTCCAGTCCCCTAATCTTCTTTGTTGTTCTTCTCTGCAACACAGTTCTTCTAGTTTAACCTCTTGCACAAGCAGGAGACTCTACTGTTCCAGACAAATGGCTATCCAGTCTTTTCCTGAAGACCTCCAGCAATGGAATGACTTTGGTGAGCTATAGTCCATTAGAAAATACAGAGCCAGAGGGAGGAGATAAAACTCACATACCGACTTTCATTGAAACAAGTCTCTCAGCTACATCCTTTCTTAGTTTCTCCACATTAGCCCTTTACCCTTCTGAAGTAGGCAGGAATCCAAATGGTATCCCTNCCACATTAGCCCTTTACCCTTCTGAAGTAGGCAGGAATCCAAATGGTATCCCTTAACACAGAAGTCTCCAAACTTGGCAACTTTAAGTCTTGTGGACTTCAACTCCCAGGATTCCTCAGCCAACCATGGTTGCCAAGGGCCCAAATTTTGATCACATGACTATGGGGGATGCTGCAACAGTCATAAGTATGAAAAACAGTCGTATTTTTTTCCAGTGTTGCATTGTAACTTCAAGTAATCACTAAACAAATGGTTGTAAGTCAAAGACTATCTTTATTTGAAATTGTGGGAGCATTTTAGTAGATACCACCCTAAAATGACTGTAATGGGTGTATATTAAGAGCCATGGTGGCGCATGGTTAGACTGCAGGATTGCAGGCTAATAACTCTGCCCATTGCCACAAGTTAGATATCTCAAAATGAAAGAAAGAAAGAAAGAAAGAAAGAAAGAAAGAAAGAAAGAAAGAAAGAAAGAAAGAAAGAAAGAAAGAAAATGAAATGTATAGTTCTTAACCAATTCTGTGTTTTAACCTAATTTGGTACTTTTATATCTAAGTCAAGATTGACTCATCCTTTCATCCTTCTGAGGTCAGTAAAATGAGGACCCAGATTCTTGGGGGCAATAGGCTGACTCTGTAAACTGCTTAGAGAGGGCTGCGAAGCACTATGAAGCGGTATATAAGTCTAACTGCTATTGCTAAGTGCTATGTAGAGAGGTGCACAGGGTTCCTATGAAAGTGAAATAGGGTGGATAAACCACAGATGTTGCTTTCAGTTCCTCAGGAGTGTAAAACTCTGACAAGTATTTAATATTGGTTCTACAATGAAGAGTCAGCTATTTAATATGACTTCTTTTAACAAACTATTTCATAAAAATATTTAACAAAGATCTCCTGCACCTTCTGAACAGAACTTCCAGTCCACATACATGAGTACGTACAAATGCAGCAATAATCTCCACATTATATGCATTTTCTTCATGACATACTGGTGCAAGGTTGCCCCATGTAGAATATCTATGCTTGTAACAGAAACATCAGCCCTCTACATCTCTGGTAGATTAGGCTAGAAGGTAATATTGTAAACGCTTATTTCTCCCAACTAATAGTTGTCTCTGCAATTCCTTGCACTTACAAAAAAAGTTTCAAATTAGGGGCAAAAAGAGAAAAAGTAGGAGACAAGGACCACCCCTGTTGCTTCCACATAGTTTTCCAAGTTAAAGGATGGGGCTGACAAATAGCTCGGGAAGATTTGAGCGCTCATGGATGAAAGAAAGCAGAAAGCCAAAGATGCAATGAAACAAAGACATCAAAAGGTCTTATGTGCAGAATCAGGGAGCAAAGAAAGATACTTTAGATGCTTATTGAGGGCTTTGAGGGGGGATGGGGCTTGATTCTAAAACTCACTGTCAAAAACAGCTATGGTTTGCAGTTGATCTCACTTGTTTCCTTAACATGATGAGCTCATCCCAGACAGCAGAGTGCAAAGCTTCCTTGGGGCCCCCCTATGTTTTCCTTGTGTGCCAAGGCCTCTATTCCAAAAATAGGGGCAGTACTTATCCTGGGATGCGGAGGAGTCCTCCCCACCCACTCCATCTATAGAGATCTGGAAAAAAAGTGGTGTTTTCATTGCCCAAAGAACACAATTATTGCAGGCCTGCTGTAGAGTCTGGAATCTAATTTAGCTTTGAAGGGTTGAATCACTTCCTGTCCTATTTGTTCAAAAGGTAACTCATCTCATCCTGACCAACTCATCTCAGTCTAGGAGAGTGCGTCTTCAGCAGAAGGATAACAACAGAGGGAAAAAAATGTAACCGTCTTAAAGAGTCACGTTTTGTGATGTTCCTCCTTCAAAACAGTAAAATCCACTTGCAATGACAATGATCTAAATAAATCTTCTTCTTTTTGTGCCATATCTGTCATCGGATGTTGGCGATCATGTTGGCAATCCTATTTTTATCAACAGCTGCAAAAAAAAAGTGCTGTTGAGTTTTATCCAAACGAGTCCCTTAGATTCTGAAGCCTTTGAAGTTATACTTCTGCCTGGACCTTGTTGGCCTTCAGTCGTGGGTCAAATTTTTCAACTTTCAATTTCCAAACATTAGCGGTGCTCAAAAGTTGTGAAAGCCTTGGGGGTTGTAAAGATATTTTTGGCTACTTTAATATAATTTAGATGTGCTTGGTAAGTAACTATATAAATATCATAACTTTTTAACATTTT
Organism: Laticauda laticaudata; assembly: GCA_004320025.1. Lineage (NCBI taxonomy): Eukaryota > Metazoa > Chordata > Lepidosauria > Squamata > Elapidae > Laticauda > Laticauda laticaudata. Next base: position 57,903 of record BHFT01031177.1, on the reverse strand, counting down.
GTTGGTTTCATTTACATCTACACACACACACACACATATCCTGCCTTTATCATTTTTACAAATAATCCAGGGCAGTAAACATATCCACCCAGGTATGTTTCATGCCTAAGGCAGGATTTGATCTCACAATCTCTTGTTTTCAAGCCTGGTGCCTTAACCACTAGACCAACCTGGCTCAATTTATCCACACTGATTGTCAGTAAATGCAATAAAAATAAGAATATTTTGTGGACAACTTTTATGCTTGATCTGTGAAACGGCTACATGTTTATTTAGTTTTGTGGACTGGATGGCAGTCTAGGCATATTAACAAGAATTGTTTACATGCATACAATCTATCTGTATAAAATACCAGACAATGCATGTTATTCTAGAAAAGTCATCTGGCCAACTTTACTGTCACTGCACTGCGACAATTCATTCATGTCAGCCAAGGTGAGAAAGACCAACGTAAGACATTTAAATGGTAAGAGCTGATCAATTCACTATAATTTGTGAAGAAGGCATCCAAATTTCATTTCTTACTTCCTATGTCAAATGGCATGGAGATTTATTTGCTTAAATAAATAACCAACACTATGACAACATAACCAACACTATGACAATAAAGATACAATAGAGCAGGGGTCTCCAACCTTGGCAATTTTAAGACTTATGGAGTTCAACTATCAGAATTGCTCCTAGCTTTGCTGGCTGGGGAATTCTGGGAGTTGAAGTCCACAAGTCTGAAAGTTGCCAAGGTTGGAGACCCCTGCGCTAGAGGTCTTTGCACATTCTTATAAGAATTGGGGGATCTTTCCTCTGCTTGCATATCTTAAATAAAATCATGATAATCTTTACTTTTACAGAGAAGAATAGGAAGTTGGAATGAGGAAGAAAAGAGGAAAGCAAATCTCAGATAAGATACACCAACGTAGAGTTGTAACTCCAGTAAAAATAGCCAGTCACGCAGTCCTTCAGAGAAATCTCATGACCCATTATTATTATTTTTCTTCTCCTTCTCCCTCTAGTCCAAAGTTCCTCAACATGAACTCTGGATTCTGTTGTTAGCTCAAGACTGTATAAAAAAGATTTGTAAAAGATGGATCAAATAATAACAGAGTTGGAAGGGACTTTGGAGGTCTTCTAGTCCAACCCCCTGCTCAAGCAGGAGACCTTATACTATTTCAAACAAATGTCTCTCCAACTTCTTTTAAAAATCTCCAGTGATGTAGCACCCATAGCTACTGGAGGCAAGTCATTCCACTGGTTAATTCTCCTCACTGTCAGGAAATTTCTCCTTTGTTTTAGGTTGCTTCTCTCCCTGATAAGTTTCCATCTGTTCTTTCCTATCCTATCTTCAGGTGCTTTGGAGAATAGATTGACACCCCTCTTCTTTGTGGCAGCCCCTCAAATATTGGAACTTTCTAAGATGTGGACTGTAACGCTGTGCTTTAGGACAGGGGTCTCCAACCTTGGCAACTTTAAGACTTGTGGACTTTAACTCCCAGAGTTCTTCAGCCAGCAAAGCTGGGAGTTAAAGCAGTGGCGGGATCCAAACATTTTTATGACCGGTTCTGTGGGCGTGGCTTGGTGGGCATGGCAGGGGAAGGACACTGCAAAATCCCCATTCCCTCCCCACCCCACTAACCTGCTTTCCAGCTCCATTCTCCTGTGCAGGGCAACAAAAGAAGAGCCAGCCGATCAACTGGGCCTCAGGAGGCGAAGAATAGATGGGGGCGGGGCCAGTCAGAAGTGGCATTTGCCGGTTCTCCGAACTACCGGTACTCAAAATTTCCGCTACCGGTTCTCCAGAACTGGTGAGAATAACTGAATAACACCTCTGAGTTAAAGTCCACAAGTCTTAAAGTTGCCAAGGTTGGAGACCCCTGTTTTAGGAGACACCCATGCGAATCACTACCTTTCTTGCTGGAAAGAAGGAAAAACTGATCTCATGTAAGATCTTTTCTTCCCATACTCTGATGGGGCTACATTGACCTCAAGATAGAAAAAGTGACAAAAATAATTTGCAGCATGAAATCAGAACACGGAGGATTCAGTTTGTGGTGATTCACCACAGAAATAAGGTTTTTAGCCCTGGATTAAATTATAAATGGATCTAAAAAACTATCCAAAGAAATAAATCTGGTAAATCACCTATGGATTATATTATTGTATGTGAAGTGAATTTGAGAAGATGTGCTCCAGGCCTGATTTTTGAGTATGTAAAGTAATTCAGTGATATATATATATATATTAACCAAATGGAAGCTGTCAAGAATGCCCCTTATACCTGCTTATTGTTTACTGACGTTGAAATCATTGCTTGCTTCATTGGATAAACAGAAAACATTGCAAGTATATAGTGGCTAAACATAAACTGTTCATCGTCTTTTAATGACTCCATAATCCCTTGCAGGGTGGAGTCTGGGCAATGGAATGGAGCTAGCAGAGTGTTTAATGGCCGGATGCCCTTCCTGTCACCAATGCGGAGTTCTGTTCAGCAGATATATTCTCATTCTGTCCAGAGAGAAATATTTGCTTCTACCTAGGATAACTTTAGAGAGAGAGAGACTAAACAGAGTATGTTTGTACTTACAATGCTATGAAGAATATCAGAAGCCATTTTTTCCCTTTCTTTTCTATTTTTCTTCAACTATTTTTTTTTTCTGGCACTTTTGGCTCTCTTTGCTTTCTTTTTATTTTTCTTCTTTGCTTCAGCTTCAGTTCGTTTTTATCTTCTTGTTTAAAAGTTTTAATAAAAATTGCACACAAGAAAAAGACAAGAGAGCTAATGAAATATTCTGCCAATTAGAAAATATCATATTATGTCTCTCTTTGGAAAAAAAAATCTTGGGACAGTCTTCGTTAATAATGAAAACCTAGTTTTTCTTTTTAAAGAGTTGGGATATAATTGTAACTACAGGAGGATTATATAAGTATGAAGTTGTATAATTTTTCCTTTGTTTTTGCTGATACAAAGTATTTTTATTTTATGTAATGCATGCTAGAAAATAGATTATTAGAAACTATTTGGTGACAAAAATGGTTAAACAATTATTCCAGGTACAATTAGGAAATTATTAGGTGATTTCTTTGAAGTAATTCCAGAGATTGGTACAAATGGCTATATATTCAACTAAAATACTTTTGTATTTTTTAGTTTGGCATAGCTGAATTACTATTACTATTACTATTAGTATGGGGATGTGCGTTAGATAAATTCTCTAATTATGCTCTTTTAAAATAAACAATTAAAGGCTATCACTAAGGTAGATCTTAGCAATTTACTATTTTCCTACACAATTTTACAATTACTATAATATTACTATTACAGAGATTTATTTAGCAAATATTATCGTTCAACCTCTAAAAAAAGTACTTAGATTCAAAATACATATTTATACTTTACTTAGGAAGTGGCTCTTTCTGACATAATAGAATGCATATTAATTTGTCGTCCAGGTTATTTTTAATTTGTCGCTTCTGTTTGTGCTTTTTGTAGAACACAAATGGAAAGAAAAAGAGCGGAAAAGCAATAGCAACGGGAATTAGCTTTGAAACAAAAGCTAACAAGTTTGTGCAAGGTATTTTGCATTTTCTCAGCCACACGGTGAAACAATAGGAAAGTGGACACTGAAACACCAAGAAGTTCATTTGCGGACAAACCACTATTATTTCTTTCTGGGACAAAATTAGATTTTGGGTGTGACAGCCAGGGATGCTGTCAAAGGATTGACAGGAAGGAAAGCATATGAAAGCAATTTGGGGGGATTCTGGAGAAAACAGGGGTGGGCCATTGTGTGGGAGGCATAGACACCTGAGCATAGGACCAATGGAGGATAAATGGAGAAAATATTCTGAAGAAACCCCAAAAGCAAATGTCTGGTGGGAAGAATAGGACAGAGAAAGAGGTGTAAGAGACTAGAAATAAATGGCTTCCTTCCAGCACAAAGTGTTTCTATTTCAGAAAGTAAACAGGAGTTCTGAAATATAGCTAAAGTAAATATCATGAGGCCTCTCAGCTTTCTGTCTGAATGATTCATTCTGAGGCAACAATTCTCTGGACCTCCTGTCACAATGTTGGTTAGAGCTTGGGTGCTTCTTCTATATTTCACAGGATACAGCTTTCAAGTTTTCTTTCACTTAACCCTTGCAGTGTGCCATGTCCTTTTTGCTTGCGAGAAGATGGGCTTCTCTCTCTCGTTGGGCAGCTATCCTGATATTCTTGAACAAATCTGTAACCTTGGTTAGGAAAAGTTAACTGCTTTCTGTGGAATTTCACAATGAAGCCACCTAGCTCTACGTTGATGGGAAATGGCTCTCTACAGTTTCAGCTGTTTTCTGGAGAAGGACCGGATTGAACCTAAAAACTCTGGCATGTGAAGAATGGTCACCACCACGAGAAAAAACTCGCTCAGAATCAAGGCAGTTAAACTTGGGGTAACTAAAGGCCTGAGGTTGAAAGAACAGAGAAACAACCAGTTTCTTTGCCCTCCACCGCTGGGAGACCAGGCAAAGAGAATGGGTAGCTAAGTCTAAAAATTAACACAACAGCCTGTATCTATAGAAGATCAAATGTGAGAAAGGATGAAAAGAAATAGAATTTCATAGGAATCCATAGCAGTCAGGCATGACTTAAATACACACATAACAGAGGTGATATTCAGCAGGTTCTGGAGAACCGGTAGCGAAAATTTTGAGTTGTTCGGAGAACCGGCAAATACCATCTCTGGCTGGCCCCAGCCCCATCTCCTCTCTGCCGCCCGGGTCCCATCTGATCGGCTGGGTCTTCTTTTGTTGCCCTGCACAGGAGAAGGGAGCTGGAAAGCAGGTTAGTGGGGTGGGGAGGGAATGGGGATCTTGCAGTATCTTTCCCCTCCCCTGACACACCCAAGCCATGCCCACCAAGCCAAGCCACACCCACCAAGCCACGCCCACAGAGCCGTAAGTAAAAAATTATGAATCCCACCACTGACATAGAAATCTATGAAAACAGGAGATAAACTATAGAGATAAAACTTTGAAATATATACACATGAACAAGGAAACAGAAGATAGATTGGTAAGAGTCTGTAGGAGTTATAGGAAAATCCTGGAAATAAGAGATAGCTTTAGTTTTCTTTCTTTCTGGAGGTTTGATACAATAAAGGCAGTCAAATGTCACTTATCTGTAGTCTGTACTAGTTTCCCCCAAAGAACTGCTGCACACATGTTGTTTGTTGTCCTGTGATGGACAGGACTGATCTTTGTCCCAAGAAATAACATTCTAAATGGATATATTTCATCATCATTTATCAACTAACAGCTTGGCATTCTTTAGCTTAGGTGTGTCAGGAATACAATTCCCAAAATTTCCATGCTGGGATTTACATTACCTGAGCACACACTTGTTAAATCATTTTTCTGTGGAGTTTGGCCAAATGGAACAGTGAACTGTTCAAAGTGCTCCTTTCCAATTGGCAAGGTGATATGGAGCACGGCAAACTGAGTTAAAGCACGTTATAGTAAGATGGCTACTTAATCAGATATTAACTAATGATTTATAGTTATCACAAAGAAAAGAAAAGCATATTCCCTATTTCCATTCTGGATCTGGCGTACATGAGACGGTCATGTTTAGATGGAAGTTTCCTGGATCCAAAAAATAAGATTTATGATTTATCTAAGATCAGATGTCTTGCTTGTATGCTTTCTTCAGAATTAGGGGTTGCAGCTAAACCCTGGGACAGCATTATTGCAGAAAGTTAGCTGAATCCTTTCAGCTGGGTATATCAGTGTAGCCATTTCCCCAAAAAGAACAAAGGCTGCAGACATATCAAGCAGTCCGAAAAAATAAGGAAGCTGTGACGCACCAATTTCCTCCCATCACTCTCATTCAAATGGCCATGCTTCAAACATAATTTTCCCCCTTGCTTGTCCACAGCTGCTAAAACTTCTGGCCAGAAGCTCTGGACAGTTCTGGTCCTCTGAAGCCACTTGGCTTATCTTTGCTCTTTGCCACAGAGGCTTACTCAATAAAGACACTGTGAGAAATAATGAACTTCATCAACAGTTCACAAGAACAGCTGTTGTTCACGGGAATGAATCTGCAAGGAATGCAAGGATAATGCATTCTGCCATAACAATAATGACCAGGGATGAAAAACAGGATCTTTCTTTGGGCCTGTGAAGGATCTCTTTGAAAGCTACAACCAGCTATGAGCAATGATTCGGATGAAGACAGAAGACATGTAAATTTGGGAACAAAAAAATCATGACTATAAAATGCTGTTCCTATAAAGGTTTGTCACCCCACTCTTCCACATTGTACATATATGTATATTTAAAGAAAGAGTGGTCCTCTCTGTTATGATAAAGTCCAAAAGTCTTTATAAGTCTTTAATCTTTTTTAACATAATCATCCAATGGACAATAGTAATTATTCAGCAAAGCTATCTCACTGATGGAAAACTGTATTGCAGTGACAGCTAACCTTTTTGGCACAGAGTGCCCAAAGCACATGCACATCCCCAAAATTCAGTGTGTGTGCGGCCCCTGCGCATGCATCCCATATAAACGTGCATGGCCCCTGAATATGCATCCCCTACGCATGCGCCCTGCCCTCCATGCATGTGCAACAGAGACCTGAAGACCAGCTGGCTGGCGGGAGGCGTGCGCACATGCATGGCAGAGCTGAGATGGAGCAACAGCTCGCGTGCCCACAGAGAGAACTCTATGTGCCATAGGTTTGCCATCATGGCTATATTGCTTCACAACAGGATCATGGAGCATATTATAGAATATTATACTCGAGCACCAAGACCCATGTTTTAAATGTCAATTAAAGAGCAAACAAAGAAACAACACCACCTGGCAAGAGCAGGAAAGTTAAAGAAAAAGGCAAAAAGGCTCATTCTGGCTGTGCAAGACCAAGCCTTAAAAACAAATGCATATAAAACCAGAACTGAGAAGACAACAAGTGCTGTCCCGGCAAAGAAGCTGAAGAAATGGCAGACCACCTAGCCAGCTTTTGCAAGAAGTCTGCATAGAGTGATTACAAACAAAGGCATGGCAACAGCAGCAACAATGACGCATTGGAATATCTGCAAGAAATACTACTTGTCTGTGACAAAAACTGATGGGGCGGCAACACAGATGAAATCATTAAAAATGAAGAAGCTAAAGTGTTCTGGGACTTTAGAATTCAAAAAGCAAGCGTCTACCACACAATACCCCAGACTTGACAAATGTCAATAAGACAGACAAAAAAAGTTTAGTGGACATTGCAAAACCTGGAGACAGAGGAAAAGAGTAAGAACTAGACAAAAATCACAAAATAAAAAGAACCGTAAACAGAAATAGAATGACTATGGCAAAAGAAAACAAGGATAGTACTAACAGTAATAGATTCTTTTCAGTGGTGGGATTCAAATTTTTTTACTACCACTTCTGTGGGTGTGGCTTGGTCGGCGTGGCAGGGGAAGGATCCTGTAAAATCTCCAGTCAGAGGTGGGATTTGCCAATTCTCCAAACTACTCAAAATTTCCACTACCGGTTCTCCAGAACACGTCAGAACCTGCTGAATCCCACCTCTGCTTTGGGTGCAATTCAAAATCATACGGAGCATCCCTTGAGAAAAAAAAAAAGCATTAATCAATTGTAAATGTCAGCTTTACTTAGAACAGTTTACTGTATATCCTTCAAAAATACCTTTAATTTATTAAACAACAATATCTGCCTATCCCAGGTCCTTGGGAAGGACTTGATAGGGCGAACTAAAATGCCAAATCCAGCAAGACATATTTATAAGCGTGAAAAGTCTACTTGAGAACCTATAACCCAGAAGCTGTTAAGTTCCTGCGAGATGTCCAAGACATGCTGGGCAGTCCCATTAAATCCTGCCAATCTGGAGGCACTGATCCACCTAATGCATGTGTTAACTACTCTCTGTCAACCTGCTTTGTTTCCCCTCTCTATTCTGTCTTTCCAGTCCCAACAATCATGGCATACCCATGACTTTCTTTCAACCAAGGAACAAACACAGAGGCTGCTGGCTCTTTCTCCTTCCACTTGTTTATGGGCACTCAACTGCCTTGTCGTAAAGATATACAAACCCACCACTGTGTTTCCTACGAACATTATGAAAAATGAGTACAAAGTAGTAAATCAAAAAAACTGAAGAGAGGAGGAATTAGCTTACAGCAGTGCACACTACATCTCCATGTTTTTCTGTCCTTGCAAATCATCCTTGCTTCTATCATATTGATATTTTGATTCATCCGGTAATTGTCTTTTGGCTTTTAAACTTCTCAGTTCATCAGTTCCATCCAATCAGTTTATTCAGTCCTTCCTTTCCTCCTGAAACATTCACTCTACCACAATTCCATCACACCACTCTCCCTATTCAACCTAATTATCTTGGTCTTTGATAGTCTGAATTTTTAGATCCAGATTCTCACTGCATCATATTATCTATTTATCTAAGGATCCAGGGAGAATATTATACTGCTTCAAAATACGTGTAAACAAATGTATGCATCTCAACGTGTTCTGATCGGAAAAAATTACATCCAGAAACTATGTGACTAAGTTCAAGTTTAGACTAACTAAGCTGTGAGAAGGGGAAATAAACCATGAATCCTGCTGAGAGCAAATTCATCTTCAGATACAGATATTTTCTGCCTGCCTTAATTCCCCCATTCACTAAGGTTAGCATTGCCCATCAGAATCTAAAATCTACAAAATGTTATCCAAGTGCTATCAGTTGGCATTGAAAACTACTGACCTCATGCATCCAGATACTGAAAGGTTTCTCCCAGGAGTCTTTTTTCGCCAAGTGAAGGTAGGCGTTGAACAGAATGAGATGAATATAGCGCTCCAAGAATTGCAGGCTCCTGAGCTGTAAAGCCTGTACTTCTGCTTCCTCCTTTGCAGTTTTCCCCTGAAATCAGTAATTTTAAAAGGCTTTAATGCTGGGAATCAGATGCCCTTCAAGTCTTAGATGGGCAGATTGATTTTCATTTTAATGAAGAATATGGAAAAAAAAATCAAAACACAACTCTAACAGTTCAGACACAATTCTAGGGATTACTTCCTGATCAAAAGCTATAGAATAGTTGGGGTGAGCACCTACTCAACTATGATTGATGTCAAAAGCAAAGTTTGATTAGGCCTGGTTAGCTTTTGGATGAGAAAGTACCAGAATGAATTTTAAAAAATCCTACCATCAGCAATGGCAGACCATATCCACATTGTTGCCAAAAATGGATTAAGTTCAATTTGGAGATTTCATACATGAATGCATGCATACATGCATATACATACACACTACATATATATAACATATCTGAAAGATCCACAGTTCAGAAGTAATGCAACACACATGAAATTTGCATGAAATTTCAGACACAATCCTGACCTTTATCAGAGTGTCAAGTCAAAAATGCAGTTGAAAGAACTGTTCCTAGATTCAACTTGGTGTGACATCACCTCTTATGGGTTTTAACGATCTATAAAGCTAACTTTTGTGCCAACAGTTGAGTGAAATACAAGCATGGCAAATGTGTCATATGATACAGAGGAATGGATTCGTAGAGTGATACTCCAGAACCATTATGTGAATAGAGAATTGAAAATATCCCTGGTACGAGTGGAAAAAAAATCTCCATCACCTCAAAGGAAGGCAGTTAGAAACACAAAGAAAAGCCTTCCTACTGTATACAGGGATTTATGGGTTCTAGAAAGGAAATAGTTCAATTGCAGGACTGAATCATCTCAATAAATCTTTAGGAAAAAGGACGCTGTGAGAATTGTGCATTTTCAGATGTAGTTTACTGCCAAAAAGCTTGACACATTCCATAAAAGCTAAGAATACATCTGTCATTTGGAATGACATAAAAGTACCCTTTAAATGTTTTGTATCTGAAACATTAAATCAGAACTACACTCCACTGACAAGAGGCTAAGCTGGGACTGATGGCACCCCTTTTCTTTCTTATACCATCACAACTGCTTAGAAGGGTTTCTGCTAAGCAAGTCACACCTTGAGCCAGATGTTGATTTTGGCACTCTCACACTTATCAACTGAAAGGATCAAGGAAAGCGCTGGCATTGGGGTGATGGCACAAACATATTGTTTAGTTTCTTGGAGGGGGGGCGGAGAAATGAACCAAGTTGATTGGATGACATTTCCCTAGATCAGGAGTGTCTGCCTATCTCTTCTGAATCCTGAATTCTTCCACCCCAAGAAAATTATGTTTCTGCAAACTCAAGGTGAGAGTGACTCTGAAAAAAAAATTATTTCAGACTTTGTTCAACCTTGCTATTGGAGATCCGTCCATATTAAATACCCCAATCTGGCAGCAGTTTGCAAGCTTCCCCTTCAGCCTACCGCAGTCTCACAAATGAAAGCTAATATATGTGTTCCAGGATAATGTTGGAGGATCCAATCTTGGTCAGTCACCTACTCTTCTAAGCTTTCGGACCCATGCTGGAGCCCAGTCTCCTTGTCAGTCAACAGGGGTGCTGATTTATCACCAGCTTATCAGGTACTTAGGAGCCAAGGACTTGGCAGCACAAGGAAACAACAGCCAACAACTTCATAGTCAGCCATCAACACCACAACCAACAACTAAAAAACCACATGCAACTAGGCACCCCATAAATACTATGTATAGCCCAAAGCACACTTTCTGGTGAGAGAGAAGTTCCCTGAGGATGGGCTCCAGCGTAACTCCAAAAGCTTGGAAGACTAACCTCTGGTCCCGGTGACCAACCCAGATTGGATCCTGCTACCCCAGTCGGGACACTCCTTCAGACATGGAGGCCAGCTCCCAAAGCCCACTGAGAGAATCGAATCCACAATTCTAAAGTGGAGGAAACGGACAGGATTTTCTGTTGGGCAGCATCCAGCGCCACATCCCTGAAACCTAAAAAAACACACTATGTGCATGAACTGCATGGAACTGAAGGCAGGGAAAGATTCTCCTTCAGGCTGGGCTAACGTAGTAAGGAGACTTCTAAGGCCGATCTGGCTCTGACATCTGTCACTCCACTGATCGCCAGGATTGACTCAGCTACTCTGGCTAGCGAAGGGGTGTCTCCTTCACTGAAAGAGGACAACCATTCTAGATAGAAGGAGTATATTGATCTTCTGTGAAGGATATGCGATAACTGCACTCTCCTGCTAGACCCTCCAAAGAAGCATTATAGTCCCATAACCACCCAGGGTTAGCATCCTTTGAGCAATGTTCCTTCCCTAACCTCCCCTTTCCTCAGTAGCTAATAATAAAGCAACTCCTGCTGGCAAAACCAGCAACTTTAGGAAAAGATCTAACCCTGGGCCACATTTAAATATGGTCATCCAAGTTCCTGTTAAATTGTGCTCCATGCTAAAACTTTCTTTATTTAGATGCCGAGACCCCTGAAATAGAAAAAAAAAACATGTTGCAAACATTCACTTTTTTTTTTTTATAAACGTGGAAGGGGCAGGAAGGGAAGAACCAGGAATAGGCAATTGAGATTTCGAGCTATAAATTGAACCCTTGTTTTATATAGTGCTGCTTTTCCTAAAAAAAAAAAAATCAGTAACCAAGAATTAGTCTTATCCTCTTCTTCTGTCCCTGCCTTGACCTCAGTTGAGTCATGACCACACAACAGCAATCACTGAGGTACACAACAGCAGCGGCAGCGTAGCTATGTCCACATTCATAGTTTCAGGATGAATGTAAATACCACCCAGCCTCCACCTCACAGTAACTACTTTGCTGTAAGTAGAAATTAGCAATTAAAGCTTCATAGAATGGAACGAAAGCAAGCAAGCAAGAGGTTGGAAGCTTGGGGGAAATAATGCAATTATCTGAGAAAGGGGGCCTTCAAACAGATGGCACCAACACGGCCAGACAAAAGGTATTCTATGCAGCCACTCCACCTTTTTTCTCCTTTCATGGATGTCTCGCAGGAGGAAAAAGGGTGGAAAAAACAAAGGGGATTCACAAATGGGAAAAGGCCATCTGGAGCCCTCATAAAAATCAGTGAATAAGCCAACCCATAACACAATGAATTCCTTGTCTAGAAAGGACCAGGCTTAAGCCTATAAAGCTGTGCCCGCTTACCTTGGAGTAAAACTCACTCAACTCAGTTGGGCTTACTCCCACTTGTAAGCCAACAAAAAGGAGGCAGAGTTTTAGAAACAAAAATAGAAAAAGGTCGCTATTCCTTGCTAACAGCCAGAGTGATGGTGGTCCATTAAAGCAGTAACATGTGCAAAAAGTGAGAAGCTGCTTCTTGGTTGCTTTTCACTGCAATCTGATGATGGAGGTGCACTTTTTTTTTCTAAATTAAGTTTGCGCTCATTTAAAGCAGCACTGGGGGTTTTCCAAATTCAGAATTCACAGCACCTTATTCAAAAAGGTTCACTTTGTGTGTGTGTGTGTGTGTGTGTGTGTGTGTGTGTGTGTGTGTGTGTGAAAACTGACTGCACAGAGAAGAGTCAAAGTCTTGGTGGGAAGCACCAATAACCCCTTCTGTTGAACGTTGCTTCTGCTACAGGAAGTACAGGTAGTCCTTGACTTACAACAGTTCATTTACGGACCATCCAAAGTTATAATGGAAATAAAACAGTGACTTATGACCATTATTATGTGCCTCGGTGGCGCAGTGGTTAGAGTGCAGTACTGCAAGCTACTTCTTCTGCAGCCAGCTGCCTGCAATTTGGCAGTTCAAATCTCACCAGGCTCAAGGTTGACTCAGCTTGCCATCCTTCTGAGGTGGGTAAAATGAGGACCCAGATTGTTGGGGACAATAGGCTGACTCTGTAAACTGCTAAGAGAGGGCTATAAAGCATTATATAAGTCTAAGTGCTGTTGCTATTATTCAGTCTGCAGCATCCCCATGGCCAGATGATCAAAATTCAGAGGCTTGGCAACTGGTTCATATTTATGACTGTTGCTTATGTTCCCAAGGTCATAGGATCCCCTTTTGTGACCTTCAGACAAGCAAAGTCAATGGAGAAGCCAGATTTAGTTAACAACCGGGTTACTAACTTATCAATTGAAGAGATTTACTTAACAACTGAAAAGTCATAAAATGGGGGTCAAACTCATTTAACAAAAGTCTCACTTAACAACAGAAATGTTGGGCTTTATTGTGGTCGTAAGTCAATAACTAGCTATAATTTGATCAATGGAGAGACAGAGTACAGGTAATCCTCACTTAATGAAGGAAACTGGGACTGGAATTCCCATCAATAAGTGATGGTATTAAAGCACCACGTCATATGACCAGGAGGCTTAGTGAAGTAATTCTCAACATGTGACCAAGGAAATGATGCAACCAAAGTAAATTATGAGGACTGGTTATAACTACCACTTGTTCAGCACCGTTGTAAGTTGGAACAGTCACTGAACAAGCATTTAAGCAAGGATCACCTATACAATTATACAGCTTCAATGAGAACTAAGAGGGGTTGCTTTTCCTTTTTTAAGTCCAAAAGGAGTTCATGGTCTGGGGAATAATTATATGTTTGAAAATGCAATTTTCAAGTCACATTAAGATCAGAATTTTTCAAAGAGCTATTTTCTTTGGATGAAAAAATATTAAGTGGAAGGAGGAAATGGAGTCAGATATGATTCAAAAGCCTCGGAAGCCTTCAAGTGGTAAAGAAATGACCTATTCTAAAATCAGATTTCTCTGCTGGAAAATGGGCCCAACAGCAGCTACCCTAACCAGATAGAAGAGAGACATTTAATTCTATTTTAACACCCATGCAATATCTGTAACTTTCAGAAATATCTATGCCCAGCTGCAGCCTTACAAGCCAAGGCGGAAGTGTTTTGTGATCCCTCTTGCTGAAAACTTAATGGACCTGTGGGGTAACTGCCAGAAGATCAGAAAGAATCAGAAGATACCAAATTCATTACTTTGTAGTAAGTTGATCTTACTATACGGTTTCCTATTTAAAGCATCTGCCATCTCCTACCTCCACTGTCATGTCCATTTGCCAGAATTCTGTCTGGTTTTTAAACCACACATTTCTGCAGGCTTGCAAACAGACATCCACTTGCTTTCAGACAGTCAAAAAGAGCAACGTAAAGAGAGCTCTTTGTGTCTCAACCCCACTGAATAGTGGATGCTACAACTGGATGCCCTGCTCCAGTGTGACAGCCACAGGATGAAAGGATACTTGCGGACATGTAAACAAGCCATATTTCTGCATGTGTGTACTTAATCCAAATAAAATCCTGATTGGATACTTCAACAGTTCTCTCCTTTGGCCTAGTATCCAATTATGGTAAAGACTTCTGAAGTTATGATGTTTTATTACCTATGAAAATCTGCTCTATGAAAATGTCTCAGCAGCCACATATGAAAAAACTTACTAGATTCATTTCAAGGCAAATATTAAATGGGCTGTTAGGAAGGCAATTCTTCTTAAACCACGTGGATGTGATTTTTCCTGGTATTCAAGGTTGCTCTAGTAGAATGCGACTAGATCTCAGAAACAACATCAGGCAGGTGCCTCTAAGAACCACAACATTCAAATTGACTGTCTGAAGTAGCAAATGAGTGCAGGTTGAATTTTAGAAGAACAGACAGACGCGCTGTCACTTTCACCTTGTAAAGTAAAAACAGTGCTTGTTGCTAAGAGAACCCTTGGACATTTTCTTTGAAATTTTACACTCTGTATAATGCTAACAATTAATCAGTGGAATGGTGTGGAGTAGGAGATGACCAGGGTAGCTCGAGGGAGGGGTCAAATGAATCATAAGTCATGAGTCCCTGCGTGCCCAAGAGATCTAAGTCCAGCTCTCCTTGAATGCCTTTCTTATCTCTCACTCATTTTCTTTGACCATTAGTTGGTCAGATTCTTGTAGAGAGCTTAAGCTTGCAATACATCTTTATACTCATTTGAACAGCATGAATCTTCTGATTTCACCGGCGCTTGACAAATGGATTGCCTTCAGAAGTTGTGGATCCATCATAACTGGAGGTTTTTAGGAAGAGATTAGGCAGACTAAATATATCCAGAATGGTATAGAGTCTTCATCTTTATTTATTTATTTTTTATTTATTTGATTTGTCAATTGCTTACAAGATAATAGATATAAATAAAAACATAGTTATGAATACATGGATACGTTTAAGAAAAATAAAAGAAACAATAGGACAGGGACAGTAGGCACACTGGTGCACTTATGCATGCACCCTACAGACCTCTTGGATTATAAGAACTCCCAGATGCCTTTCAACTTCATTATTCTGATAAATGAATGATTAGCCCCATTCTGTTCTTTTCAGGTAGAATATCTGCAAGCTATCAATCACAAGAGCAAGTAGGACACTTAGTCTATAATAAGAGAGTTCTCCTCTGACTATATCTTTTCAGCAAGTTAAAAATAGTTGTAGAATGACAATTTGAATGTCCCTTATTTTAATAATGATCACTGACATTTTTCACATTGAATTCTTCTGAGTATTTGAAACAGCAAGATGGTATGCTGTAACAGAAGTCTTGCCTGGACCCAGACACATTTTCTTTTTAAGCTTAATATTGCTTGCCTTTTATGCTTATACACATTCATTTGCACACACATGCTTCTACCCAAGGAACCTATCAATCCATGTTTAAGGAATTAGCTTGAAGTAGCACACAATGTCTGGGAATTATAAGACTACATAACTGCACTCACAAGAAAGTAAGGAATGACACACAGAAATAAAATTTGATATGTGAATGCCAAGGGCAGTTGTTTAGACAACTAAACACAGACATAATAAAATATTAACTTTAGTAGCATCTATAGTAACCCAGTGATTATGCTACCTCCGTTTGATTTTGATTAAGAGACATGTGTATATTCCATATGTTATGAATCACACTTCTTATATTATTTGCTTATATTATTTTTTTACTCTTGAGTCTTACACAAGAGAAATGGGATGGGGATTAATTACAAAACTATGTAGTAATTAAGAAGACAATTTCCCATTATCGGCTGGAAAGCCATATGCCACTGACGGTGTTGACACCTAAAAACTTCTTGAAGGATAAAATTTTAAAAGAGTATGTGGCAGTGCAATTTTCTAAAGATGTTTTAACATGCGGAGAGTGGGGGGGAAACTAGTGACTTTGTCTGACCTTGGAAGCTACGCAAGGTTAGTACCTGGATGGGAAACTGCCAAGGAATCTGAAACTGAACCGGATGCTAATTAAAAAGAAAAAAGCATCTCAGAAACAGAGGATAGCAAATCTGTCATCTAATGTTCCCAAGAAGTTCTATATAAATATGAAATCACCAGAAGTCAAACTTGCTGCAGAAGTGATTTTTGCAAAAGAAGAATGTATTAATGGCTATTGTATTACATAACAAAGGGCCAAATTCACACTTGTTACTAAGTGGTCGCAAATCTGAAATCCTGATCATTAATACTTTTGGTAGAATATGATATTCCCACCAATGAACTAATCCCATTTTAACTTCAGACTTTCTCTCTCTGGCTTTTCAGAAGAAAGTTGCAAGAATAGCAATTGAAGATTCTCCTGTTCTTCTTGCTCCTTTGGGGTACAGTTGAGTATGTGGTGTACTTGGTGATGGTGTTAGATGATGAGAAGATGATGAAACAATGGCTACATATTTGGAACCAAATCTAAGAATGTTTGCCAGTCCCATTCTACAGTCAAATTCCTAATTGCAATAGCAATAGCACTTAGACTTATATACAGCTTACAGTACTTTACAGCCCTCTCTAAGCGGTTTACAGAGTCAGCCTATTGCCTCCAACAATCTGGGTCTTCGTTTTACCAACCTCGGAAGGATGGAAGGCTGAGTTCAACCTTGAGCCTGGTGGGATTTGAACTGCCAAATTGCAATCAGCTGGCAGTCAGCAGAAGTCGCCTGTAGTATTGCATTCTAAGCACTGCACCACCATGGCTCATAGATTTATAGATGTGGCTCATAATAGTCCTTCAATGCAGCATAGAGAGCTACAGAACATGTTTTCCCTCCGTTTTTACTGTGGGCTTACACATAAAAATCTTAAGGAAGAAACAGAGTAGGAAGATGTGGAGAGAGAAATATGGGTACCATGTGACCAAAAACTGCCTTGGTTGATTCAAAAATTACAAATCTGAGAGCTGGATTATCTGCATTCACTACCAAAATCATACGTTTCAGTATAAAATTGACTTCAGTGTCCATGAGTACAATGCAGATTATATATCTGTGTTCCAAAATCAGCAGTTAAATGAAGGTACTAAGTATATTCTCCATCTCATAATTGATCATAATGTGGTGGCTAGACCACAGGAGATGGTTTCTGCTTTGAGGAGCTGTGGCAACTAAAACAATTACTCTATGCCAAGAAGTTGGTGTTGACTCTTAGCAACTACACAGGCAATACTTCCCCAGGAGGATCTGTTCCCAACCTGATCTTTTAGGTTGACTCATCACTGCTGTGTCTGTCCATCTTACTAACCATCTATTTTTCTCTCTTTTCACCTTTCCCAATCATTAGAGTTCTCAAAAGAACTTGCTCTTTGCATGGTGTTGTCTGAAATATGATTAATTTAAACCTGATCATTTGTGCCTTGAGTGAAAACTCTGCATTGATTGGGCCTATAATTTGTTTTCTTTATCATCTGTCGTACAATATCATTTCCGATATGAGAGTTCAAAGGCACCAGTACTACTTCTATTCTGCCTCTTTAAAGTCCAATTTTTATACTGACAGATGTCACAGGCAAATTATTGTCACAGGACAGAATCTGAACACCTTTTTTGAAGTGTTGGAATGAGATAATAAATGAATAAAGTATAATTTTTATCCATGCATCAACACAGATATGTATAGTTTAAAAAAAGAAGGGATTTTTCTTTATTCCCCTTGTACAATCTATCATCTTGGAAGAAATCTTGGTTAAGTCTTAACCAAGATTATCTATTAAGCATTATTGCTAAGAAGAGCTGAATCTATGTCTAGCACCTTGATACTAAAGCCCACAGGAAACCCTCTCTGGCCTTCCTTAGCTACTTCTACATCCAACATTTCATAGAAATACTCTTCAAATGAAATTTAGACCACAGGAATATGATGCTCGTGAGCATTTGTTTAGATATACATTATCTCATCCTTCAACTCCCAGAGCAACTTATACAAAAATCATAAACATAATTTCCTCCTTAAAAATATGTTATCCTTTCAGTCGAAACTGACTCTTGGCAATTCTATGGGCCAGATTTCTCCACATCTTCCAATCTTACACTGCTTTTTTGAGTTTTTCTATGCTCTGGCTGGTGTCAGCTTTGATAGTGCCCAGCCAGTGTGAACACATGGCCTGGTTTCCTTTTACCACTAA
Source organism: Laticauda laticaudata (assembly GCA_004320025.1). Taxonomy (NCBI): domain Eukaryota; kingdom Metazoa; phylum Chordata; class Lepidosauria; order Squamata; family Elapidae; genus Laticauda; species Laticauda laticaudata. The sequence continues at coordinate 39,587 of BHFT01031177.1, read as the reverse complement.
CACTTCCAAACATAATTGCTTTCTCCAGTGAATTCCCCTTCATGACATACCCAAAGTAAATGAGATGCAGTTTCATTCTTTTGCCTTCCAGTGATATGTCTATTGTTATGTGCTCTATACTTGCTTGCTAGTCACCATTGCTGTCCAAAGCATACAAAGAGCCTTCTCCAGCACCACAGCTCAAAACAAGTTGATTTTCTTCCCATGTTACTTTTTTAAGGTCCAACTTTCACAATCAAGGCTGTTTCTTCTTCCTCCTCTTTCTCCTCCTCCTCCCTCCCTCCCCTTTTTCTTCTTCTTGAATAAACTCTAAACTTTACTATGCTATTAATTTGCTTCTAAGTTAGTGTTTTCTTTTTGGCAAGAATTAATTAACTGCTAAAAATACAGTTCTTAACAATTTGTGTAACTGACAGTGGCCAGGCTGATATCCTCGCTTTCTCATATTCAGCTCATATTCATCATTGTTGTACGATCCACTGCAACCCAACATTTTATTTCTATGCTGCATTCATGGCTTTGAGCTATCTGCAATCCTAGGAAAGTGATTCCCCCCCCCCCACACACACACACACATTCTCTCTCTTCACCATCCTCGCAGTGGTCATGAGCTTGGTCTTTTACAGGTTCAGAAAGAGATCAAAATGCTTCTTCTTTGATTTTCTTGATCAAAACCAATTGCTAAGGAAATGTTTTAGCAGATTTCTGCTTTGGGGAGCCTGATCAACTAAAACTGTGATTCTGTGCCAAGAGGTTGGCGTTGACTCTTAGCAATTGTTATTTATTTTATGTCACCAAGTTTATATGGTTGCCCATGTTATCCAAGTAATTCTGGGCAATCAATAAACAAATACAACATAAAATGCCATAAATAAATACAAATTAAAAAGAATACAAGTCATCCTCAACTTATGACCACAACCACGTCCAACATTTCTGTTGCAAAGCAAGAAAGTTGTTAAGTGAGTTTTGCCCCATTTTACGACCTTTCTTGCCACAATTGTTATGTGAATTGCTGCAGTTGTTAAGTTAGTAACACAGGTTAAGTGAATCAAAAGGCCACAAAATGTGATCACAGGGACACTGCAACCCTCAAAAACATGAGCCAGTTGTCAAGTGTCTGAAATTTGATCACATGACATGGGGATGCTCCAATGGTTGTGTGAAACATGGTCACATTTTTCAGCAGCACTGTAACTTCAAATGGTCATTAAATAAATTATTCTAAGTTGAGAACTACTCATAGTTGACACCAGTGGTGGGATTCAAAATTTTTTACTACCAGTTCTGTGGGCGTGGCTTGGTGGGGGTGACAAGAAAAGATACTGTAAAATCCCCATTCCCTCTCCACCCCACTAACCTGCTTTTCAGCTCTGTTCTCCTGTGCAGAGCAACAAAACAAGATCCAGACAATCAGCCGGGACTCGGGAGGCAGAGAAGAGATGGGGGGCAGAGCCAGTCAGAGGTGATATTTGCTGATTCTCCAAACTACTCAAAATTTCCGCTACCGGTTCTCCAGGACTGGTCAGAACCTGCTGAATACCACACCTCTGGTTGACACTCATCACAAATTATCTAGTGGCAATAAATAGGTGAAACCCTGCAAACCTTGTTCCACTAACATCCTGGCCCCAGCGCTTGTGGGCAAATGCATCCCCATGAGATACGAGGCAAACCAAGTTGCAAGGGAAAGTTGGTCATTATTTCAAGAGAAAGTGGAAAAACAGTGAAGCTGCTGGACAAATGGTCCAACGAGTGTCCCATTTCAATCACTCTTCATTACCCAAGTAATCACTCCACTGAGTTAATATATGACACTTTCCACTAGGGTGAACTGAATGGCAATTTCACTTTGCATTGATTGGTAAAACACAAAGGAGGATTCTTTTTTAAAAATTAATAAATGCTTCATAGTTGTTAAAAGAATAAAACTAGAGGATTTAATAGGGGATGTTTAGGGGATAACATCTGAAATATGATTTCAGTCTACAAAAACTATTTCTTTTCCTTACCAGAGAACTCGTCGCCGAGAAAGTAAAGTTTTATATGTATGTATGTCTTTCTACAAAAGGGTTGGAAGCTATTATGGTCGAAGTGAGGACCTTCCTTCTTCCCTGCTAATAGGCCCCCCCTCTCATCTATCATTCTCAAAGTATTTTAGGGCAGGGGTCTCCAACCATGGCAACTTTAAGCCTGGAGGACTTCAACTCCCAGAATTCCCCAACCAGCTGGCTTAAAGTTGCCAAGGTTGGAGACCCCTGCTTTAGGGAATGTGCCCCCTTTTAGTGCTTTTCCCACGAGCTGGACAACGAATGCCAGCACAAAGCTCCCTACTAAAACATAAATCTTCTACCTAAACTTCACTTTCCAAAACTGCTGATAGTTTCAATGTGACCTAAGAGCTTATTCTACCCTTAAATAAAGATTTACTGAGGCTCCCTTCTCTCTCATTCAGGATATTAGAGAAAAGAGAAAGAACAAAGGAATAGTAACATGTAACGATCTCAGTAAAGATATGGTATGTGACAATAATTCGGCTAAAACTAGGCAGACTCCAGAGTTCCCAAAGGTGCTTTTTCAAGAGGCAACTGGACTTTCTTTGTTTTTCCTTGAAGACATTTCACTTCTCATCCAAGAAGCTTCTTCGGTTCTGACTGAATGGTGGAGATGGGAAAGATTTATATTACTTGCAGTCATCTGGTCGTTAGCACTCTTTCTGAGAGTCGTGTGGAACCTTCTTGGAACAGCTGAAAGGACTGTGTTGTAACTTTTAGCACTTCCAAGAAACACTTCCATATCCATTTGCGTTATTTAGGTGACCCTGAGGACACAGATAAACCTCCAAGTGGCCTCAGCGACTCTCAGAGAGAGAGCTAACGACCAGATGATTTCAAGGAATATAAATCCTTCCATCTTCCATCATTGGATGTGATAGGGGAAATAACTGAAAATGTCAAAACATTTAAATATAAAGAATTGTGATTTAGTAGAAATTCAGAGTTGGTGGTTCTTTGATACCAACATCATTCACAGGAATCTGATATAAAGAGATTTGCTTTGAGAAGCCATGCCATACTCCATTTTGGTCACCCCACAGCATCTAAATATCAGCATTTACACCTCCCGTTTTCTGAAAATCCAGGGAACAGGTGGCAGAAGAGAGAAGGACAGAAAAAAACTTCTTTTTCCAAACATCTTTAAACTAATTTATCTCAGAATTCAGACCAGAATGTTTAGCATGGTCGATCTTCAGAAATATAAACAACAGGCACAAATGGCATTTTCCACTACATTCTGGAATGTTATTGTTTGTTCTCACCAGGCATGAAAATTATGGTTTTAAGAAAGCCCTTTTTTTTCCAGTCCCCATTTGCAAATGGCTTGTGTGTTTGACAGGAACGCCATAATACAATTGATGCTGGAATTAAAATTATTAATGCATCCCAGCGGGAAACCTTTTACAAGGAAAATAACAAAAAAATAAATTAAGCACCTACAGCTGTAGAAAGAGCCGTGGGTTGTTGTTGGTTTTTTTTTTGCTTGGGAACTGTTTGGACAAATATTGTGCTTGATTTGTAAAGCACATGTTGATTTCCAATTGTGGATTTTGTTCCTTGACTTTATATCCCATCTTGTCTTTGGAACCACCATACGCACAGAAGGATCTTACCTAATTTTATTTCAAGAGATACAATCCCATAAGATAAATTGGATTAAGAAGAAGTAACAGACCACACTCATTCAGCAAGCTCCCTTCTGAGTGGGGCTTCAGCCTCAATTTCCTCATCCAAATCAACCATTATATTACACCAACTTGCCGATGAAACGAATGCATGAATCTCTCCAGACAATAACAATGGTGCCCACTGTAAGTGACGCATTAGGACTGAGCATCATGCATACAGTCAAATGTCAATGATAAGGCTTCAAATGAGTATTTCTCTCTTCAGATACATTGATGGTACATTGATGTTGGGTGACAGAAGGGGAGCCCTAAATGGAAAGAAACCTGTGGCAAGAAGGGAATCAGAAGCAGATGGCATTGTAAGCTTTAATTTGGAAATAAAATCAACTGCAACTTGGAATCTAGCTATGAACAAACATGGTGTGATGACCCGGGGCGTGGCACAAAGGCAACACAGTCAGATAATCAGTAAGAGTCCCTTTATAGCTCCAACTTTTTCCCCAATGTCCTGGTTACCTTCTGGCTGGAGAAAAACTCTCACAGGAACAGCTTTTGGCAGCAGAGAATCAAGTCCAAAACAAGATCAACAAAAATAGAACTAAAAGTCCAATAAGGCAAGATGTAATTTCAAAAAACCATTCAATGAAAAATTGAGGACTATCTGTACCAAACCTTCCACGCTTTGCTTGCTGAATAGACTAAAACCTTTTGATTCAAAGAAGTTTTTAATCGAATCTTCATTGATGCACATTTGTTGCTATGCTGATCATCCTAGTTTTAACATGTCGGGATGATATAGTTTTAATTCTATTTTGTATCCCATACTGTGATTACTATGGTTGCACCGAAATAAGAAAATGAACAAATATGAGCCATATGATGCAATTTAGCATCAACTGTAGAGCCTAAAGATGTGGTGGCTAACCTTTTTGGGCTCCTGTGCCCAAAATTATGCCCGTGCTCATGCACCAGCACACAGAAGGCAATGCACAGTCTCCCCCGCGCCCTTGCATGCAATCCTCCCTGCCTCCCCCTTACCTGTACTTCGTACCTCCCAGCTGATTTTTGGCCTATTTGAGGCCTTTTTGGCCTCCCAGAGACTTGAGGGAAGCCTCTGCAGCCTTTGGAGGCCGAAAAACGGGCCCGTTTTATCACTTCTGGTATTTCCGGAAATACAGGAAGTGATGAAATGGACCCATTTTTCAGCCTCCAAAGGCTGCAGAGGCTTCTCTCAAACTTCTGGGAGGCTGAAAATCAGCTGGGAGGTGCATGCATGTAAGTTTGGCTGGGGATTGCGTGCCCGCACAAATGGCTCTGCATGCCACCTGTGGCATTCGTGCCATAGGTTTGCCATCATGGGCCTAGAGCTCTAGAGGCAAAGAAACCAGCCTGTATTTCTATGAGTTTTGAAAAACAGATTAACAAAGTTGGAAGGGACCTTGTGGTCATCTAGTCCAACCCTCCACTCAAGCAGGAGACCCTACACCATTTCTGACAGATGGCAGTCCAGTCTCTTCTTGAAAGCCTCCAGTGATGAAACACCCACAACTTCTGAAGGCAAGCTGTTCCACTGGTTGATGGCTCTCACTGTCAGAAAATTTCTCCTTAGTTCTAGGTTGAATCTCTCCTTGATCAGTTTCCATCCACTATTCCCTGTCTGGCCTTCAGGTGCTTTGGAAAATAGCTTGACCCCTTCTTCTCTGTGGCAGCTCCTCAAATATTGGAAGACTGCTATCAAGTCTAAATGTTAAGTGTCAGAAACATTTGATCAATAGATCTCAACTCCTGTTAAGAATTCCAAAGCAAAACACCTGATAAACTGCAAGATCCTTTTCCGATGTTATGATTGTGGATCAGAAATGATCAAACTTAAGATGAGATTCTGTCTTGATGAGACGTGCCCATTTCCCAACCTGATTATTGTCTCTGAGTATGTGTGATTATTTCATATTAATCCAGACTTGGTTCCATTAAATATAACTGAATTCTATAGAATACACATAGCACCATTGCTTACAAAAAAATGAGTAAATTATAAATAGTATAACAAAGGCAACATATTATTCATTTTATTCAACTTGCTCTCTTTTGAATGGAAAGTTAAACAACTGTATACACTCAGATCCAAGTTGACAAGAAGCAGATGACATTAGTTATGAATTATGTTTTAGGGTTTGCTCCCAATGAGTTGCTCACAGTTGGTAATGAGAAACTCTTGTATAATTATGGCTACATTTGTGGGAAGCTAGCAAAAAAGGGAGAGGAAGATCTCCCAAGTTACAGCCATAGAACTCCTCTAATCCAAAAGCTGAATTCAAAAAAGAGAGACTCAAACAGCCTTGCAGTCTCTTCCATGGTTATTCACTCTATGAAAAGGCAGTGCTGACTCAGTGGAAATGGACCATCTTTTCAATAAGGGTAAAGCTAAAGGTTCCCTTGCACATATGTGCTAGTCGTTTCTGGCTCTAGGGGGTGGAGCTCAACTCCATTACAGAGCCGAAAAGCCAGCGCTGTCCGAAGACGTCTCCGTGGTCATGTGGCCGGCATGACTAAACGCCGAAGGTGCACAGAACGCTGTTACCTTCCCACCAAAGTGGTCCCTATTTTTCTACTTGCATTTTTACATGCTTTCGAACTTCTAGGTTGGCAGAAGGTGGGACAAGTAACGAGAGCTCACTCTGTTACGTGGCACTAGGGGTTCGAACCGCCAACCTTTCTGATTGACAAGCTCAGCGTCTTAGCCACTGAGCCACCGTGCCCTAGAAAGTTACAACCATAGAACTCTTCTAATCCAAAAGTTGAATTCAAAAAGGAGGGACTCAAACAGCCTTGCAGTGTCTTCCATGGCTCTTCATGCTATGAAAAGGCAGTGCTGACTCAGTGGAGATGAACCATCTTTTCAGTAAGGTTAGGACTCTGCTATTATACAACCGGTCACAGATGTGGGTAGTTCAGTATGTCTTTTGAAAAAGAGCAAGCAGAAACCCTGTATTTTTGGGACACCATCTATTTTTTTTTGAACACCTTCAAGGAAACATCCTACAAGACCATAGGTTGACTTCCTCATTTAAACTTATTCCAAATGGTAAACATTTTCTAAGTTGTCTGGTTCTCTTGCATAGTTGCAGACAGAAATATAACTAAAATCATTTGCCTAGTCCAAATAAAAATCCTATGCTGAAAAGTTCCAGGCAGCTGAAGCAACGATTAGTTAGAGCCACTGCTGGAATCCAATAAAATTTCTTCCAACTTCTCTTCAATGCTCCTGTGTTTGCTCAGCCTCTTTATAGCTTCTTGAATCTCAGCACTTAAAGAGAGACTCAACCCAAACTGGAACAACCTTCTTGTTTCCTGCTGCTTGATGCCCTCCAGATGTGTTGAAAATACATCCCTCACAATTCATAGGCATCACTGTCCAGCATTTGGTTAGCATTTGATTTTGGAAAGCTTTATTAGTGCTAACCATAGATAAATATCTGGATTATTAAAGATCTTTCACCCATCAATAAATCCTAGTGGGTCCAGCAGAAGAGGTACAGTCATAGAATCCATTCTTTGTCTATTTAAAGTAATTGAAGGTCACTCTTTAAGCGAAAATCCCTTTTTCTAATGAACTAAATTAGTGGCAGTAAGTGTACTGTTGAAAGATTTAAGAGACTAGGTTAGGGACAGATGGGGGGGTGGAATCTATGTGGTTGTGGAAGAATCAACACTCCCTTTATGGCACAAAACAAATAATTAAATAAATACAACTAAAACAAAACAGAAGAGAACATATAGGATATTTATCCACACAGACAAACAAGCGTGTATAAAAATTTGTTCAAAGTATTTCAATTAATGATAGACATACTTCACTGTAATAATCTCCAGCTGATTTATATCAATAAGTAATTTATTTGCTTGATACTTATAATATTAAATTTAGGGATCATTCAGCAGATGGAGCCAACTACTTATCTCTCCAATATTGAAGTCTTTTCACTATAAATAGAACACAGAGAATCAGGTTTTTTTTGTCCACATATCAATTTCCATGTGATAGAGATACAATTCAAGGAAAAATTGAAGAGTTAGTCTTGTCTCAAAAATGGAATTATTTGTAATTTCCTCCCAAGAAAAACAATTATAGGACAGTACACAAAGGCATGTTTAAATCAAGGTTGAATGTTTAACCTAATTCAAATTAAAATTCCTCAAAGGGGAGGTAGCATTTTTCAAAAACACTTTTAATGTAGGATGTGAAGAAAGACCCTTAGAGCAGGGGTTTTCTTTGTCCTGTTTTCAAGTCTTTCTTTCTTTGTTATTTATTTCAGCTTTAGTATTATAAAATGTTCTGCAATCATCAGGCAAATGTGGTAATGAAGAAAATTAGTGAACAGAACTTGGAGCAGACTATCAGTACCGCTATAAATATTTTTAAAGAAGGTAATGTATTTATTTATTTATTTACCTTTAAAGAAAGCAAAAAACTCTTAGACTAACAAGAAAAAGAGAGGAGTTCTTTAAAAACATGGCTGAAAAGGAAATACATTTTCCTTCATCTTCCAGCATGGCTCTTTTATGAAGCTAGAATCCCTGTGCTTACAATTACATTTTAAAACTTTCATGTAATGACATGTTTAGCACCTGGCTAGCTTGGATGGCAAGGAAATTGTATTCCTCCACTGATGCTGAATTATTTTAGACCTTGCCCATATGTTTACATTGTCTGTCTGTTGCTATTGTGTACTCTAGGTCTGGTCTGGTTTTAACCCTCCATTCACTACCCAGTCACCAGTGAGGAATAGGCATACAATTGTTATACAATTGGTAAAACAAATCCAATAAAATAAATGCATTTTCCTGCACTCCCTCACCATGGGCTCAAAATTGCACACAGGCAGCATGGGATCCTGGCAATTCAAAGCTCCAAGATTAATATATACAGCATATATCTTTTATACTTTCTAGTTTTTCCTATTTCTTTAGACTGATGTATTTTCTATGCTTTTTAACTGACTATACCTTGCCCTCCTTATACTGGTCTATGACCATCATAATGATAAGATTTGATTGTTGCCACAAATTCAGTAAGAAGGCCTATTCAATGGACCATTCTCTCAGCATTCCTACCTACATCTGAGGAAAAGGGGAATATTTACAATACAAAGAACTAATAAATACTGTACTTAAGATTTTTAAAAAGCGTAAGATTATGTAAATGGGAATAGAACATAGAAATAGAATATAAGAATACTTTATAGATGAAATAAGAATAGAAACAGATAACAGATTAAGATTTATACAGCATTTTGTATGATAAAATAGTATTAAGAGAAAAAATATTGTCTGTGTGTCAGTGTTCTATTCCATATTAAGAAAAACCCTAAGACACACAACCAAATATACTATCAAAGTCTGATGTTAATCAACACCTGCTGTAACTATCAGCAACCACAAATTAGAAACAGACAATGTCACAGTTAAAAGAAAATCCAGAACAGGTTCAGTCAACCAACCACTTCTCTGATGTCTGGATGTTAATTGCTTACCCTGATCACTTTAAAAAAAATGATGAAAGTACCGAACTATTTATAGAAGAGATACTCTTCTAATATTCCTGAACAAAAATGAAAAGGTATTTTTTTTCCCCAGAGCGGAGGATCAATACTAGTTTTCCTGCAGACATTTCAATGCCCAAACTAGTCAGATCATCAGTGCTAGTATGAAGAACAGTTTGCTGTCAGATTTGCTGCACTCCTTACTAGCACTGATAACGTGACCTAGTTTGGGTAATGAAATGTCTGCAAGAAAACAAACAAGCTTAGAGAGCACCAAAGACCCATCATGTCAACCCTGAGCTATGAACACTTGCAATATTATTTTTGTTTTAATGACATAATTCCTACATAACAAGCAGAGAATACCTGATCATTTCCCATGAAGGCTTATGAGGAACATATTTGCTATTTTGGAAAACTTCAGCTTTCTTTTTTTTCAAAACATAATATGGAACAGGGTTCATGCAAGGTCAATGAAAAAAAGATCCATCAATTCATCCATCAATCCAATTTATCTGACTTGTAACTAACTGGTCTTACAGAATATATACAATAAAGTGGCTTACCATATTTATACAATAAAGCCAGAATACAGAATCAAAATGAAGTTAATTAAAATGGTAGCCAGGAACAAATAATATCAGGTGTGCATTCTTGATGAAATGGGGTGTATTAAAAATAATTGTGCCTTTCTGACCAGGATAGACAAGATTCAGACACAGTGACAATTGGATTTAAAACAATGTTTTCAATGTCCTGCCCTGACTTTGTAGCCACAAGGAGAATATTGGCATTCCAACCTGACATCTAGTGGTATTTCCCACACATTACGTACAGCTTATACTGTATGTATAAGTGTAAGCTTATACATACTGTTTGTATAAGTATATACTATACTACAGATGTAGACAAGGCCATAGAAATATGTAAATGGTTGGCCACCTTTTACATTGAAACTACTGTACATTGAAGGAAAAGACAAAGAGTGACGGCGGAAAATGTGTCCAACTGAACACTGATTTCCATTAAAGAACATACAAGAAGAGTCAGATAACAGTCAAAAGGGGAGAAGAAAAGATTTCTTGAATAAAATTAAAGGAATAGGAAATGTATATAAAGTTGAGCATTATAGGGAGTCCTTGAATTACAACCATCATTGGGACCAGAAGTTCTGTTGTTAAACAAGGTGGGGGTAAAGTAAACTACATCCAATTTTACGATTTCCCCCCCATGGTTGGAAAGTGAATCATGCCATCATTAAGAAAATTTGGTATCCCCTATTGCAGGGGTTCAAACTCGATTTCATTGAGGGCCACAGTTCACTCGGGAGGGGTAGGGTGGCCGTGGCCAACATGGGCTTAGCCAGCTGTATGTCACTTGTGTCAGGGTTGCCTGTCGTGGCCCGAGCACTCTGCCAGAGAAAATGGGCTCCCGAGATCCATTTTCGGCTGTGATGGCCTCCTGCAACCCTCTGCTGTGAAAACAGAGCTCCATTTTCGCTGGCAGAGGCACCGGGGGCCGGTCCTTTGCTGTTTCCAGGGTGGTCCCACAGGCCAGATCTAAGCATCCTGCGGCCTTAAGTTTGACACCCCTGCCCTATTGACTTTGCTTGTGGAAAGCTGGCTGGGAAGGTTGCAGTTGACATTCACACATGCAGGGTCTGCTTTTCTTCAGATCAACTTGATCCATTGGTTGCGACAGAAATTAACCAACCAGCTTGTCGCCCAAACCTGATGTCATTGAGCGAGAGTGTGTGATTGGCCCAAAGACGCCAAATCAGCTTTCATGCCAAAGGTCGGACTAGAATTCAGAGTCCCCTGGTTTCTAGCCTGGTGCCTTAAAGCAAACTGGCTCTCTATATAAAACAGAATAATGGAGAAAATAAATGGTTCAAAACTTGGAAAAGAGAACACTACAATTGTATATTACCCTCATATTCATTTAACATATGTAAAACAGATCAGAAGAAATAACTGAGGGAAACATTAACAATTTCAGTTATGGATAACAACCTCAAGGGCTGAGCCGGAGGTGGGAATCTACCGGTTCGGCCCGGTTCTACAGAACTGGTAGTTCTGAAAAGCAGCTGATACCAAACCAGTTCTCTCCGAAGATCTTCTTTCCTTCGGTTCAGCCCACTCGCCTGCCTGGGCTCTAGGCTGTCCTTTATTCTAACCTTAGTTGCTTTGCGTGGCACTCAGGAGACGGTGATTGCTGGCAGGAGAAGTTGTTTTACAAGTACTGCGCAGGTGCGCGCAGCAAAGCACGTACTCATCGAGCCGGTTGTTATTCTGTAAGGATCAGGGGTGGGTTTCTACTGGTTCTGTCCACCTCTGTAGAACAAATAGCTCTGAAGAGCAGCAGACATAGAACCGGTTCTATGGGAACCTACCGTCTATGGTGCCTACCGTCCCTGTCCTATTGTTTCTTTTATTTTTCTTATATGTATCCATGTATTCATAACTATGTTATACCTATTATCTTGCAAGCAATTGACAAACCTAATAAAATAAAAAGAATAAAAAAATAAATTGAGATATGCAAAAGTGAAAAAGCACAATAAGAAGGAAGAAAGAAAAGAAAAGAAAAGAAAAGAAAAGAAAAGAAAGAAAGAAAGAAAGAAAGAAAGAAAGAAAGAAAGAAAGAAANAAGAAAAGAAAAGAAAAGAAAAGAAAGAAAGAAAGAAAGAAAGAAAGAAAGAAAGAAAGAAAGAAAGAAAGAAAGAAAGAAACCGATAGGAAAAAATGTGGAATCTCACCACTGACTCCAAGACATTCCAATTTTACATGGCTGACTAAAACCACCATCACACCCACACCTACTTGTTGGTCTTAACAGTAGAGTGGACCAGAAATGAGCAGACTTCATAACATATACATCCAGTAATCTGTTTCTTTGTCTTTATTCTTCTCTCTGAGGTCAACCTTACCTGTCTGTAAGTACTGATGATGATTTCTCTCAGGTGATAGTGCATAGGCGTCATCGTTTCGCTCACTGTGTCCAATGCCATGTCGACCTCCTTCTTCATCCGGTGTCCCTCTGGCAATATCTGAAGCACTTTCATCACCACCTGGCAGATTAAAAACAAACCATAGAGCTGATTATGAAGCTTTTTCCTTTCTGGAGTCTCTTTTCTCACACAGTGACTAAACTTAGCACAGAAAACATCTCCCTACAGATGTAAGAAACATAGTTTGTCTATGAAGGCAAAGTTTAGTACTTAGATATCTTCCTTGCATCATTTTTTTTTAAAAAACCCAACTTAAAGAAGCCCTGAGATGGATATCAGTGTTTCTTCAACTTTGGCAGCTTTAAGAGACATGGACTTCAACACCCAGAATTCCCCAACCAGCAGAGCTGTCCTGTTCGGTGTGCGACCAGCATCAAGTTATTATCTGGTTAGTGGCCGTGTTTGCTTCTTGTCAAAGTTTTTCCAGCCTGATTAGTAGAGTTGCTGGAATCAACCGTGTCCCTGCTGTTACGGATTTACCTTGGGCAGCTCAAATGAAAATGTTAAGCATCAAAGGGAAGATAGCTGGAAGCCACATTCTAGTTATCAGATATTAGGAGTCTTTTTGGCTGAATTGCCATGAGAAGACCAATTTTGCTTCTCAAACAAATAATTCAAAAGTGTTGCTCTTAATGTGTCAACAAAGACTTTTAGCCTGCTATTAGGGTAATTCATCTTATTGGCTTTGTGCACATTTTGTTCATTATCTCGTTCTGAGCATGAGGATGCATACAAAAAAAAATCAAAATCAAAAGGATATATAGTTTGGCTAACTTGCTAAGCTTTGCTTGCATACCTTCTCTAACTGCTCTTATCTTTTGCTGTGGTGTTAATGTTATTCATCATTTAAAAGCACCTTCCTTCCCTCTCCTTCCTTCCTACCTTCCTTCCCTCTTCTTCCTTCCTTCTGTCCTTCCTTCCTTCCTTGCAACTGGCCACTACATTTAGATGTGAACTACCCATAACTGCCTTTAAAAGGAATTGTACAAATCTACTTATAGGATGTCACTATGAAAGTAGCATAGCAAAACCTATGTAAAAACTGGTTAGAATGCTTAAAATATTTTTAATTTTGGCCTATCAGAACACAGCCAGTTTAGAACTCATGTCAATATAACATTTCAGGTTGGGCTCTTGTGTTCAGAGCTGTTCAAGATGGCTTCTGTTTCACGCATATACTCCCACTGCTAAATTAAAATACATTTTATTGAATAAATCACATGCAGCAGGGTTGGCATGGAATTCAAACTCAGTCTGTGAATTTATTTATGAACGTGAAGGTTTCCTGCTGGAAAAGCATTTCATTGAGAAAATACAAAGCATGCATTAGAGGACACCAACCTCAAATTCTCCTTTTGTGTACTTGGCATCAGGCACACTCACAATCTCATCCTCCATGATCTCAGGGATTCCCTGCAGCAATAAAACAAGCTTAGCCTCCATTTTAAAGTTATGGAAAAGCTAAAAGGGTTTAAAGGGTTGGCATATATCAGGGGTGTCAAACTCAAGGCCCATAGGCCAGATCCTGGAAATAGCAAAGGACCGGCCAGTGGTGTCTCTGACAGCCAAAACAAGGTGCGGAGGTGGGGGGAGCGCACACAAAGGCCCCGTGCCCTGTTTTCGGCCTGCGTGGCCTCCTGAAGCACTCTGTTTTGGTCAGCAGAGTGCTACAGGAGGCTGTTCAGGCCGAAAACAGGGCACGGGAGGGATGCATGCAGCACCCCACCGGTACCCCATTTTGGCCGGCAGGGTGTTGCAGGAGATGTCCATCTCATCCTCGTCGTCCTCCTGGCTGGTCTGCAGAGAACTACAATGCTGATCCAGCCCTTGAAGAAATCCAGTTTGATATCCCTGGAATATACAACGTAAGAAATACACTAAAACCAGGATTGCCAACAATTTGGGGTGCTTCTCTTCTCTGTGTGCAGATTTGTAACAAATGTATTATTTTGTAAACCACGACATCTTGCAGCTTTCAAAAAGCTTTTTGATCACTGGCAAACCATTTATAAAGATCCTGTCCAGTGTATTGGTTGAAGCACTGAATTAAGAGACCAGGCAATCTTAAAATCTAGTGCTACCTTAGGCACAGAGACAGCTAGGTGAACATGGGCCAGTCATCTTCTCTCTGCCCTTAGGAAGCAGGCAATGGCAAATCACTTCCAAAAAGATTTCCAAGAAAACTACAGGGACACATCTAGGCAGTCACTAGAGTCAAGACTGACTCAAGAACCAAACACAGACGAAGAAGCAACATTTTACACCCCCCTCTCCACCAAAGAACCCCACAGCACAACACAGGATTCTGGATTGTTTTCTAAGACAACCTTTGCACATGGCAAAGTTTCGAGGAAAGTTTCAGTCAGAAAAGAATGCTTCTTCAATCTGCAGCAAACAGTGTCCTTTCTTCTCCCCTTTTTCTTTGGCCTCGTTTTAGAATGGGTCCAAAATTTTTTCCTTGGACCAACCTGATCGTTAAAACCATTGTCATTAGGATATGTTGTTGATACAAGAACAACTTTTAGAATAATGACATGGCTGAAAGTGTACTATTAATGGTGCACTGAAGGACTGGTGATGTTTTAGTTCAGGGGTCTTCAAACTTGACAGCTTTAAGACTTGTGGACTTCAACTCCCAGAATTCCTCCTCCAGTCATAGTTAGCTCATTCTGGGGGTTGAAGTCCACAAGTTTTAAACTTGCCAAGTTTGAAGGCCCTTGTTTTAGTTTGTAAATGGCAGAAGGAATGGGAATAATTCGGTATAGAAATATAGCCGCTATTTTTTTTTATTATGGGCAATTCAATAGGCTGCCCAACTTCCAAATAAATCCGGCTTATAATCTAGGGATCGAAATTGGCTTACTGGCAAACTGTTAACCAATTAGCCACAGTTTGCTAGGTTAGGATGAAGCAACAAGACAAGGTTGACCAAATTCCAACTGCCATAATAAAGAAAACTGCCTTCAGCTTGGCTCTAACATTTTGAAAGAAAGAATTGACATGATAATAGACTAAATAGACAAAATACTTTTATCCTACAATAAGCAAGCATTCATTCTGAAAAAAAATGGCTCAAATTGTCTTCTGGTCAGAGCTGAGTGAGCTGTTTTCTATGGACCTCTGTTATTCTTTCATTTCTCACTGAAGACCACCCTGGACATTTTTACAGAGCTCAATTTCCTGGGAAAGATCTGGACAACCCTGCCTTGATTTAGCCCATCTTGGAATATTTATTCTAAAATCATGGTCCAAAACAATTACACATGAGCACACATATCCACATTGCTTTTTTAAAAAAAATAGTTCCCCTGTTTTAAAAATCAAATTTGACCAGAAAAGTGTCAGAGTATATTCATGAACTGGAATAGAGCATAGTAACAGGGTCAGCCAATGAATAGCAACTAAGTCAGCCAATGAGGACTGTTTGGAAACTGAAACTAGAAATAGCCTAGTCGTGGCTCTATATTAAGCTCTGCAGCTCTGAAGCTATGTTAAGCTCTGAGTCTGTCTATTGAAAATGAAACTGCTTCTCTCCTCTGCTGTGTGTCTTGCTTGCCTGCTGAACTAAAGTGAAATTGATGTCTGTTTCTGAGCTCCTGAGTTGCTATTTTGCTCTGAACCAGTAACATGTCTGCTTCTGTTTCAGTTTGTTCCATGTTGGAAAAATCTACAAGTGGTATTGTAAAATTTACTTTATGTGTTTATAAAGAAGTTAAAAGAAGTCTCAGCCACCTGTGTTTACTTTTCAGGCGCTGAATTTATGCTTCAATACTCTGACCAAAAAGGGAGCCATCATATTTCAACATGGAGCAATATAATCAGAACTAAGATAAGGTGTCTCTTTTGGATAATTATCTTGTGTTGCAAACATGAAAAGCTTTTTTAAATGGATGATGAAGAGGTAAATATGAATTTAGAAAGATTAGGAAGACCTTGCTACATAGCTCCTCAGAGGGGAACACAAAGACTGCCAACATCTGGAGAAATTAATATCACACTTTATTTTATTTCCTTCTCTTCCAGATATGCAGCTCCCAAAGTAGTGTGAAAGATTAAAACCTAACCCAGCTTTGAAATAAAGTGGGTTTTGATACCCTCTGCAGTAGGATTTCATTCAAGATACGAGGTCCCACTTTCTACATAACTCTAGACTGTTCAGCCCATGCATCTCCAAAGGAGCACATACATTGAAATGCCAAAGTATGAGGACAGCAATAACCATGGCTGTTGTAGTTCTTCCTCTGCCACTGTGACAGTTGAACACAAAGGCTGTGTGTAAGTCTTCAGCCAGCGCACCTTTCATGGCTTCCAGCATCTGATCAAAGTCCTAAGGACAACAAACCAAAGATGTCATGAGAAAATTACTCTTTTTAATACTCAGATGGCAAAATAACAAATGTTAACTTTCAAACCACTTAAATGGAAGAGTTTGATGTTTTTTGCCAGCTTCCCTTCAAAAAACGCCCATTCAAATGAATATTTTCAACTTAATGACAGAAAAAGTTAGAAAATTACTTCTGTCATATGAATGCTTGACTTCTGGCTATAATGACTTGTGACTATATTTCTGGTCTGAGTAATGATGATAAATTGAGGACCACCTGTAATCATTGATTGATTGTACATGTTCTTTATACCTAGGGTATACATGATGTGCATAGATCCCAGTTATTAAGAAATAGTCTGTTTCTATTCTGAAATATTTTAGAATAGTATTTCTCTCTCTCTCTCTCTCTCTCCCACACACACACACACACGTTTCCCCGAAAATAAGACCCTGTCTTATATTTTTTTTGCCACCCAAAAAGGGGGGAACAAGGTCTTATTTTTGGAGGAAGGGAATGTCATCCACTGACTCACTTCACTTACACACATGACCCCCGGCCTCCTTTTCACTGTCAGAGGCCTTCAGGAGCTCTTTTATTAGCTACAAAGGTCTTTAGGAAAGGCCTCTACAGAGCTCCGGATTGATTTGGAGCTCTGTTATTGGCCACGGAGGCCTTCAGGAGAGTCTTGCTGGCTACAGAAGAAATGGACCGAGGTTTGCGAGGCCTGGCTGCAACTATTTAAAGGTAAGTAGTAGGGCAGCTCCACCACCCCATCCCCACCCTAGCTTAATTTTTACCTGTGCACCCTGGAGTGGGTGGGGTGTTAATTAGGGCTTATTTGGAGGAGGTAGGGCTTATATTGGGCTCACGTGTAAAAAAATCAAGCTGGGATTTACTTTCTGAGTAAGTCGTATTTTGGGGAAAACTGTGTGTGTGTGTGTGTGTGTGTGTGTGTGTAGGTAGGTAGGTATATGTACATATAATATTATATACTACAATATTTCATATTATATTTCAAATAATATTTCCTATTCTGAAATATTATCATTTGTATCTGTTTGTATAAGATCACACAGATATTGGTGAATATATAATTTCAATTAACAATCATTTGTTAATCATCTCAAAGCAGCCCCTTCAATTTACTTTTATAGGACAGAAAATTATCTCAGTTGTCAATGACCATTATAATAAATGATGGGTTGCACATATATTCAGCTTCTCTGGACTATTGATTATTGAATTGCAGGGCACTCAATTTCCTTCAAATTAGGCCACCTTCTTAAAACTTCCTACCTATTTAAGATGGGTTACTTAAACAAGAAGCGGCACCAGCTGAAGTTTCAGAATCAAAATTTTGACTGAAGCTACTGAAGTGAGATAAATATACTCAAGTGTTAAATAAAAATGGACACACTAGCAATTTTCAAATAAAACACACAGGACCCATCTTTTTTTGATAACTAAGTAAGCACTAAGCAACAACAGAAGACTGTAAAGTGATTATACTGCTAACAGCAGTAGTCATAACTGATTCTATTTGTTTCGCACTAACTTGATGCTTCACGATGAAACAATGTGGTCAGACTTAATTTTGGGGGAGGAAAATAAGGGAAAAAATTGTGTTCCTGCCTACCAGCATCCATCAGTATTCATCTGGCTCGCATTCTGTTAGTGTGTGAGAGTTGAGGGCTGTTTGGAAACTGAAACAGTATTTGCTGTGTGACCAAGGAGACAGCAAAGAGCCTGGGCTCAACAGTTCTGTACTAAAGCTGCTTGCTGCTGTGAAATTGAAACTCCTCTCCTCTGCTTGTGTTTTGCATTTGGAACAAATTTCTTTTCAGGTGGGGAGGGGAGTAGAACTCCTTAGCATCAGAGTGTGTTAAGAATTATGAAATACTAATTCTCTGATGATTGTTTCAAAAAATCCTTTCTGAGTGAGCACCTAGAAGCCAAGAGGAACAATACGTGCCAAATTTCAAGTTTGTAGGCTTTACGATTCTGGAGATTTTTTGGTGATGTATAAGTGGTATTTTGCTTATATATATATAGATTTATGCCTAACTTTGTCTCTCCCTTTTCTCACACACACACAGATACTCTCAAACAATGTCAATAACTGCTAAAATATAGAATGGGAAACTTGCCAAGGGCAGCTTTTCACCTACCCTAAGCAGCAGACATGAAATTTCTAAGGTGCTTGCTTACCTTCTCCTTCAGTCCACAGAAATCTGGAACTGGGATCCGTTTGTAGGCCAGCCCTTGGCAGTTGCTTTTGTGCTGGTTAAATATCTCCTGCATTGTTAAGCAGGATTTCAACATTTTCATCTGCTTCTCCTGTTCCAAATAAACCTCAATCCGTTTCTGGGATTTCAACAGATCATTCTTCAAGACAGATTCCAGTTTCTGGAGCAGTGTCAAAGAAACAAGGGAGTTATTCATCTCCTTCAGTTCTATCTTCAAGAAGTTTAGGTAATCTTCTCTCACTTGATACCCCCCAGGTAGCTTGGAATACAATGCCCATCTTTCCATCAGGAAAGGAATTATAGAAACACATCTCGAGGGAACCAGGTCAGAGAGTACACTGATACACAGAAACAGAAAACCAACTAGTCACACAAGAAACTGGCAGATTGGGTATTTTATGTAATGCAATTTATCTTTACAATGCATACATTAATGGGGAAAAAATTCAATTGAGGAAAAAATGCTGCATAATTTTACAAGGCAAAATGCCTCATTCCTGTCCAATATAGAATCTCTGTAAATCTACAAAGTTAGTGTTTCTAACAAAAGCTCATATATACCTCAAATGTACACAAATCAAAATCTTTTTTTTTTCTTTATCACTCTCTGCTATGCTAGTGTGATGCAATAGTTAAAGTGTTGCACTAAGTATTGCCAAAGATTTATAATCCAGCTAAATGAGTGTTTTAGTTCAGTGGTTCTCAACCAGGGGGGGCATAATGTCATCATGGGGGGATCCCATGAAAGCTTGAAGAAATGTTATGATTTAAATCTTCAATTAATTCTTGGGGGTTCATGGCCATGATCTGTGACCACAAAAGGTATTGAAAGCAGTTGGTGGTGAAGGAAAGGTTGAGAACCACTGCTTTAGTCGCTTCTTCCAAACCTCAAATCAAAATCAGACTCTACAGAAAAATATCTTGAAAACAAAAGCCCTCATCTCATAATGCATTGATCATTTCAACATTCAAACTGCAATGAGCAGTGAGTACAAAACAACCAGGCCTTGCAAATAAGCAAGACAAAGACTAGGAACAAAGTCTGTTACATAGCATCTTGATGTCTCTTTAGGAGAAGGAAGTATTAACAATACCTATTTTTGTCTTTTCTTTCCCTGAACATGTGATGATATGTACCTTCCACACCTTTACCAGGGTTTATAGAATTTGGAAAAATATTTTATATGAAGGTCCTTGTGAAAATAATTGGACTCTTGTTGTCGTATGTAAATGCACAAAAGGGCATGTTCCCAGTTATGGCCAAGAAGAATTACATGACATGAAGAAATTACTTTGCCTATTATGTCTACAGGAATCAATGCCTGTCTTTAATCGCTTATTGCCAAAAACATTATATTTTACAAGACTTTTTTCCATTGGAGAATAGCAAATTATCTTCTGCTCCCATGTCAAGGAACGTTTGACTAACCCTGATTTTCCTGCAAATTCTGTTTCCAATTGTGGTTGTAAATTGAGGACTAGCCATAAATAAGTAAATTCTAGAAGAAGAACATATCCTGCAACCATTCTAAAAATAGAAAAACATTTTCCAATTTATTTTAGGTTTAAAACATTGTTGATGGTGACAGATACACTCATGCAGACATGAGAAAAATGGTTATGTCAATATCACAAGCACATTTATCTGCTTTAAATAAGGAACTCATCCAATTGATGTATTAAGACTATAAAATGTGGAAGAGGAAAAATCAGTAATTTTGGATTTTTTTCTTCCGCCTTTTGCTTGCAGAAGAGTAAGTGCAAGGAAGTGCATTTTTTTCACTCAGGAGGAGAACACAAAGAAAGATGACTCACTCCTACCTACTAAAGCTCATTCTCCATCACTGCACCATCTCCACAACACAACACTGAATTTATTCTCACTGGATATGCTATCAAGACCTCTGTGGATAGTAAGAAATTTACTAGTAGCACAAATAGGCAGAGGAATCAACAGAAAGTTCAAGTGTCCAAGGTCTCACCTCTAGTTGTTCTGATGATGCTACAGGTACCGTTATCTGCTGTTCCAGATTGCCAACTTCCCGTAGGGTATAGGTTTGTTCATTCTCTTCTAGAACTATATCTTCACGGAGATTAATCCATAAGATGTGAGAATGTTTCCTCTTTGCATCTGTCAGGTAGTTCAAGACATTCCCAATTGCCTAAACAGAAGAAAAGTCACAATGTCTTAAAAAGGAAAACCAGAAAAATTATCTACAAAGATCTAACAGATGATAAGTCTTGTCTTCCTATCCCTTAGGGTATTATAAATAAATCAAATGAATAATTCAAATAACTATAGAGACCCCATCAGCAGCAGTTTCTTTCAGATCAGCTTTGATAAAAGGGTTTCTGAAGTGAAGTTAGTGGAAAAGAAATCTCTGAGCAGACAAGCATGGAGATGTTGAAAAATATATTTGGCCTTGACCATATGAGGTAAAGCGGAGACAGGCAATGGGATGGAGAATTCTGATAATGGCCAAGTCAATGGGGAAGAAAACATTATGACTTTCAAAAAAACAAACAAACCCATAATTCTTTTCAAGGAGTACCACAGAAAAGTATTTCAATGAAAAAACTTCTATTTTACAATATATTACTGATTCTGCTAGATTCCATTAGGAGTGGATTGGAATTGGAATTGAAATTGAAATTGAAATTGAAATTGAAATTGGAATTGGAATGGAATGGAATAGAATAGAATAGAATAGAATAGAATAGAATAGAATAGAATAGAATAGAACAGAACAGAACAGAATAGAACAGAATAGAATAGAATTCTTTGTTGGCCAAGTGTGGCTGGACACACAAGGAACTTGTCTCTGGTGCATAAGCTTTCAGTGTACACACAAACAATAAAATGGTAAGTTATAGATCATGAATCATAACACAATCATAAATCATAAAATACAAACAGGAAGTGGTAAATCATAAGATACCACTAGAAGAAGGTAATAGGAAAGATGAAAAGGATAATAACAATACAGCCCTACTACATGGTTAGATATCTTTAGACACAAGACAGTGCTGTGGGAATTATGTGTTTGGCAGAATGATGGCATAGGAGGAAAACTTTGTGTCTCTTTTGTCTGGTTGTTTTGGCATGCAATGTGCCACAGCAACGTCCTGAGAGAAGGACTTGAAACAAATTTTGTCCAGTATGTGAAGGATCTGGAGATCCTTTCTCAGCCCTCTTTCTGGCTTGTGCAGTATACAGGTCCTATGTGGAAGGGAGGCTGCTTGCAGTTAAGTACCACATTGGAAAATCTAGAAGCATTAGTATAACTTTTGTTTAAATTCCAGTTTGGGAATCAGGTTTGAACTGACTGGTTCCAAAATGATCTCTTTCTGGAAACCACACTTACCTTGGAGTTCGGCTGAGCCATTCCATACACAGGCATTTTAGGAACCCTCCGGAAGTTGGCCACGTTCATGTCTTTGATGGTACTAAGAACATCTGGAGAAAACCGTTCATCCACAACCTACAGCAGTGATAAACTTATGAAGCCTTTGTTCATTGTTACGTATAAACTGAACATTTTTTTATTTCTATCGTGGAAAAGTTTTCTTTCATCCAATGCAAATTCCAAAGGAAGGACAGCAATAACTATGGTTACATGAAAGAAAGAAAAAACCTGTTGTTTTGAGATACACAAGCTTACTGTGTTTGCTGCAAATAATAATGGAAGAAATAAGCTATAGGTGCAGTTTGCTGAACCTTTCCATTAAAAAAAAAACAAAACTGCTTTTCTTATAAATCCAAGGGAGAATCTTAAGAACTTGATTTTAGAGAAGATTACGAATTAATTTCAAGGCAACTGAGAGGAACAAACATTCCCAGCTCTGAACTAAACTCAACCTCAGCAACAAGAATATTGCTATAATAGTCTATTAACTGAACTATTTGACACAATGACTCTCAGACTGTGAAAGGAACACTGAGAAAGAAGTCCAAAGATTTAAGAAGATACAACACAGAGCACTCACCAGGACCCGTACTCCCTTAGTTATGTGTTCCGCTGTGATTGTAAGTTCTGACAGATTCATGTTGGCTTGAAGCCTATACAGCTCAGGGTGCCTGCAGATCCATCTACTGAAATTGAGAGCAAAAGCCAGGGGATACTGCCAGTACAGAAGAAAACAGAAAAGGACAATTTCAGGAACAGGGGGTGATCCCAAGAATTGTACTCATCACTTCAACTCAACAAAAGATCTGGTTTTTCAGGCCACAGAGGTGCATTTATTCCTTCCTTCCTTCCTTCCTTCCTTCCTTCCTTCCTTCCTTCCTTCCTTCCTTCCTTCCTTCCTTCCTTCCTTCCTTCCTTCCTTCCTTCCTTCCTTCCTTCCTTCCTTCCTTCCTTCCATTACTATAGTTCCCATTTCAGTCACTGATTCTGAATGCAATTCAAATTATATGCTACAGTTAAAACAACAACAGAAAATAAAGACAGCCAAAACAAAAAAACAAAGCAACTGAGATACTTGGCCAGTTACCAGGGTGGCCAGTTCTACCTGGCTATATGGAACCAGTAGCTCTGAAGAGCAGCAGACACTGAACCAGTTCTGCGTTAGCTGCTCTTTGGCCCACCCTGCCCGCCCACGCTCTTACCTGTCCTTTATTTCCTGCTTTTTCAACCTCAGCTGCTTTGTGTAGCACAGCTGAGGTTGAAAAAGCAGGAAAAAAGTGGCTTTTCAAGCGCTGTGCACCCGTGCGCTACACTTTTCAGCTCTCTGGGTGGCACAGCTTAAGGTTTTTTACACACACACACGAGTGCGAAGCGCGTATGTGCACACAAAATGTAATCACCAAACCAGTTGAATCCCATCCCTGGCCAGCTAGCAATACATCCAGGAAATGGGGCCCTTCAGCACCTTAGGCTGTTAATATAGCCAGGTATTTAGGGTCTTATAAAAGGCTAACAGAGTTGGGTCCATGTTGATCTCCAAAGGGAAGATGTTCCACAGAGCAAGGGCCACAGTGGAAAAAAACCATCTCCTAGTCCATGCCAGCTTTGGTTGACAAATCTGCAGCAATCCATTCTGCTAGATTTAATTGGATGGTTAGAGACTCTTGGAAAAAGGTGATAATTCAGGAAATCTGGTCCCAAGCCACGTAGGGCTTTAAAGGTGAAAACCAATATCATGAATTGTACCTGGAAACATACTGACATATTGCCTTCCACGTCCTTTCATCTAACTTCTATATCAGGAAAGCCTGGCCCAAGACANGAAAACCAATATCATGAATTGTACCTGGAAACATACTGACATATTGCCTTCCACGTCCTTTCATCTAACTTCTATATCAGGAAAGCCTGGCCCAAGACAAATAATTAATGGGCATCTAGAAGATGTGACAGAAGCTGCCTGACAAATTTAAGGGGAGAGGATATTCCATGGACAAGCACCAGTTAAACAAACAAACAAAACAACAACAAAAAGGCAACATGTCAGAGGCCACAAGATGGCACCCTGAAGTTTTCAACACACCCAGTAGGGAAGCACTGAATTAGATTTAGCCAAGCATATTTCCATCAGGTAGCCTATTCAGAAGTTGATTCAGTTCTTAGAGATGATTGCTAAGGTGTTATTTACAGCCCACATAACTCAAGAAACTCAGGGTGTTTATAATCATTAAATAGATGTTAAAAATAAAAGATATTAAAAGAATAAAGTTGTAGTGACCTCAAATTAGTAGTGGAGAGGCACAGATTTTCAGGAACAATAATTAATCATAGAGAGGCAGTACCCACTAAGTTCCAATAGTTTAATAAAAAGCCAGAATTTGAACTGGTTGCAGAAAGAAAAAAATGTTGACATCAGTCTGGCTGACTACCATCAAAGAAAGCACTTTGAGATACTTCCATCAAGAAGCCGTGCTAACCTTAACATTCATGTATATACATAATCATTTAGGATCTTAAACAGAGGACTCCAAACTTGGCAACTTAAAGACTTGTGGATTTCAACACCTAGAATTCTGGCTGGAGAATTCTGGGAATTGAACTCCACAAATCCCAAAGTTGCCAAGTTTGGAGATCCCTGATCTTAAATGTCATTATTAAAAACTTGAAGTCTGACACACAATGTATAGGTAGCCACTGCGTTTCCTTTAAACCTGGTGTGACACACATATACACTGTCTCTAAAAAAACTACATCACCTCCAGTTTGTGGGTCAACTTTATGAGTAGCCTCCTGTAAAATCATGTGAGTATAAGAACATGTCCTACTATGGCAAGACTACTGGTACGCAAAACAATAAGTCATTTGCATCTGGTCAAATACACATATGGTTATGCAAACATTTGGACCACAAGCATTAGGTGATCCAGAAAAATGCATGTTTAATCTTGATGGAGTGCAATCCCATCTAAAATTGGATATATTTTTTTTACCAAATTCTTGGAGCTGTAGGCAATCAATCCATAGTACCTCTACCATATCAAGATTCAATCATAGCTTCTTTTTCTTTATCCAGTCCATTGAAGCATCCAGATATGAATCCAACAGCTTCATTCTCTCATTTGATTTTAATGTCCAAGGGAACCATTGATGGGTATTATCCACGTATTATTGGTACCCAAATTCTTTGTATGACTTCACAGGCAACACTGTCACGCCTGCACATGTGTCACTGGTTCTCAAGTTTTCTTTTATTAGGTCTCCAAATATTTAACATTACGTATATTTTAATTTAGTACAATTGAATATTGTTTGAGTGATGATGCTGGCAACAAAAGGCAACCTTTTTCAATAATTTGATTTGACAGATCAAGATCCAAGAGATTGCCATCAAAAAGTAGTTATGAAAAATGTTTTGCCATCACTCTATCAAAGAAGATAAGGAGTTCTATCTTCACATCAATTCACTGGTAGAGCATGCAGCTTTTATCGCAATATTTGTGTAAAATGCTTTAGGACAGAGTTCAGTTATCTGATATCAAACTTCTAAAAGTCTACCTCATATACTTACAGTAACTGGTAGATGGACTTGAAGTTTGATAAGTGAGACACATAGATTTTTCAGTTGTACTGCCTAGTCCCACGATGGTGAACTTATGGCGTATGTGCCACAGGTGGCACACAGAGTCTTCTCTCCAGGCACTTGAGTCATCACCCCAGCTCAGCTCTGCCACGCATGCATGTGCGCCTCCCACCAGCCAGCTGGTCTTCGGGTCTCTACTGCACATGTGAGGGGGCGGGGTGCATGTACAGGGCGGGGCATATACATGGGATGTGCATGCATCTGTGGGGTGAGTGCATGCGTAGGAGATGCATGTGTATGCACAGGGATGTGCATATGTGGGGTGCATGCACGGGGCAGGGCACACATGCACAGGGATGTGTGAGCACTGCATTTTGGGGATATAAATGCGCACTTTAGGCACTCAGTGCCGAAAAGGTTAGTCATCACTGGCCTAGTCTATGGAATAAGAAACTGTAACATGTGTCAACATGATACGATTCTCTACTTTTGTCAGAAGAAAGTGCCATTATCCCTCACTATTAGCCTTACTGGATATTGAGTTAATGGAAGAGGGAATTTAGTTATGTATGAACATATGAACTATACCCTGATAAACCATGAAGGAAAAGATGGACCTTTGAGACATACATGGCCAAACATGACTGTTATGTGTCATTTGTCTGCAGCAGGGATTGGGAAGTGCAGACTGCAAGATGATTCATAGAAGTACGCTCACCTGTTCGTGAAGGTAATAATTGAAAGCAATCAAGAAGAAATAGCATTCAAGTCTCTGTAACATCTTCTGAAGGAAACACTCTTTGGTGCTGTTCTTCTACAACACAGAGAAAACAATCCAGGTAATAGCATAAGGCTTATGGAATTGCTAAGCTGAAAATATATACTTTTCAGCATCTAACTTATTCCAATGAACCAACTATATTTATGCATATATTGAGAGAAAGAGTTGCAAACAAATTTGTAAATTTGTCTCTCAGTGTAAATTATTACTTAAAACTATGCTACAACTAACACGCTCTACCTTTGAAAAAAATAATTTAGGAATATCAATCAAGCAGTACTCAAATTGTGACATTACATATATATATATCTATGAGTTAAAAATTAAAAAATAATAAGCAACCCCCCCAAAAAATACACCTTAAGTTTTATTTCTAGAAAATCTAACTGAGCCTCCATGATCTTAGGAAAAGAAAATACCAAGGGGAGTACAACATATTTTAGTCTAAGGAGTTGCCACCAAATCGGTATATGGTTATGTCACTGTGACAGGCATCTTGTAAATAAATGAATCTTTCAGTGGCCGTTTTTTGAATATTCCAATCAAGATTGGGGATTCATGTTTAAGACCATGATTTTCTAACACAGACATCTGCCAAAGACCTCTATTCTTTGGGTAACTCAACTCTGGAAAGCACCATTTTCCTACCATGACAGCACAATCATGGTCTCCATTATCCACTGCAATCTGTATCCTCCTGTCAATTTCTGTGACATAAGCTAAGCTCAGCAATTATGTTCTATTAATACCATACCATGAATTTAAAAACTGTGTGACAATTTAGATAAAATAATCCTGATCTACCTCTAGGTTTTTTTTTTTAAATTACATTGGCTCTGTATGGTTCTTTATGGACAAAACAGACCTTGAACAAACACAGAAAGGCTTCACATGGTTTTGAAAGAGAGAGAATTTGATAAGGATCCATTGGAATCTTAAATTATATAATTGCCTTTAATTAATATTTATTTGTTATCCTCCAAGAAAAATCTACCCTGAAGTCATTTATCAAAAAGATTTAAGAAATGCATTTAGAAATATTTTCCTACACAGGCTATTTCCATCCACATGTTAAAATAAATGATAGTGATGGCAGAAATCCAACTATCTCATTGCTCTCAAATGCAGAGATCTGCAACAGAGTTTTATAAATAGTGCTTATGTTTTATGGTTTTCCTTGAAAGGATATTTACTGAGATCTTATCGTATGTTTAGATATTACTATTACTTTACTTTATTGTCATAGTACCTCATACAACGAAATTAAATGCCATCTTCAGTGTATATTATACATAAGAAAACTATAAAAATAAAACAAAAACAAACATCCTTCACATTCTATGCAATTGAATTGAAAAGATATGAATAAATTATATATTTTATAAAGCCTGCTTTTATTTCTTAAAGAAAGACTGCTTTAGGTATAGATCAAATCTCCAAAACCTGTGCAACCTATCACATAAAGATAGCATAACAATAAATTGTGGGGATGTGCCAGGCATTGGATATTTTGCTCCAATTTTTGCAGCCCCAGAAGAACAAGAATTCTGCCAGTCTTTATTTGGCTTAAGAGACTTGCCATGTGTCACAGATATATATGTTCTGCTGCTTTCCACAAGGATGACAAAAGGATATTTTTTTAAAAATCCATTGTTTAAGAAGAGCTGTTGCTCTGCTTGAGTTTCATACAAACATTAACTGTGTTTATAAGTAAAGTGACTTGCAAAGGTTGATCTTTTAGAGCTGGTGAAGATATTCACTACATGTTGTGAGGGCAACCTGAAAATCACTTCAAGAAAAAGCTAAATTATTCTCACAAAACCACTGCTCAGAATACAGAATGGATTTGATTTAAGTCAAGCCGATTTAAATCATGACTGAATCATGATTTGAATTGAATTGGCATATCCTTCAGTCTCAAGAGACTATGGTATCACTCTGTGAAACTGGTAACTGCCACTTCCCGTGTTGTTTCGATGCGGTATGCAAAGCTGGAGTGTCCTCTCCAGAGCACGAGGCCTGGGTAATTTAATATGGAGGAAAGTTCTGCTGATTGCTGGCTGCCTGCAATTCGGCAGTTCGAATCTCACCAGGCTCAAGGTTGACTCAGCCTTCCATCCTTCCGAGATGAGTAAAATGAGGATCCAAATTGTTGGGGGAAATAGGCTGACTCTGTAAACCACTTAGAGAGGGCTGTAAAGCACTGTAAAGGGGAATGTAAGTCTAAGTGCTATTGCTATTAGAGATCCCACTTACAAGGTATCAGACTTTTTATAAAAGAATGATGAAATCTTCAAAAGCACTTCTCCCCAAACAACCTTGTGCAATAACAAAGTCTTGAAGAACTTGGCAATCTCATGCTATTTCAGCCATTTTTAAGTATTAAATGGGGAGGGAGCTTTTCTATGCATGTCATCAAGGGATGTCACAGGAACTTGGTGCCTTGAGGAATTGTGTTACTGAGTCCTGCAATACCATAACATTAGGCTGAAACATCCAGAGAGAAAGAACAAGACAAAGACCTAACTAAGGCTATCTGATACAGAAAGTTCTCCTGATGGGTTTAACAGTCACTCTACAACTTCCTTCTCATGCAAAGAATGAGGTGGTTCACAGGGGCTGAGGCCCAATTCCACTTTAAGCATGATATCTTGGAAGAAGAATAAATCACAACAGTGATAAAAACAATTAAGAGCAAGGATCTTACATTTCCAACTCTCAAGAGTTCACTTGGAAATTCAAAATAGTTTTGTGATATTCTGGATAAACATTTATCCAGTGGAAAACTTTCTGGCTTTCAGGACAAACAGTTCTTTGTTTATAGTCATCTTTTACACCTCAAGAATTTTATAGCTTATCCTGTTTATATGTCTTTAGGCCTGGTGGGCGGGGGAAGGTGCTTTTAAAAGAAGAATTAAAGCCACATGTCTCTCTTTTTTTCAATTTTACAAAGTCTTTTTGTCACTGTTTGATGATGCTACATGTTGTAACAGAAAACCACTTCTCTCACTCCCAACAAAAATAGAAAATAAACCAATTGGCAGACTGAAATATTCCTGATATACAATCAAAGTAACAACTTATCTGTGGTAATCAAATGCAAGTCATAAATCACAAAGCAACTTAGACTAAGAAAAGCAAAGTGCACAAAAGGCTTCACAGAATATAGCAAAGCCAATAAATACAATGGCAAGTTGAAATAATTAGCAAATTTATCATTTTTCTTAAGAGAATCTCTGAACTTGAGGGTTAGCATTACATAACCATGAGCCACCATGGCTCTTAATATACACACATTACAGTAATTTTAAGGTGGTATCTACTAAAATGTTCCTGCAATTTCAAATAAAGATAGTCCTTGACTTACAACCATTTGTTTAGTGATTACTTGAAGTTCGACACACCACTGAAAAAAAATACTTATGACTGTTTTTCATACTTATGACCATTGCACAGGGGTGAGATTCAATTTTTTTAACAACTGGTTCTGTGGGTGTGGCTAAGTTGGTGGGTGTGGCTTTGTGCTCGTGACTAGGTGGATGTGGCTTGGTGGTCATGTTATTGGCTGGGTGTAGCCAACTCAATATCATCAAGGCACGCATCTCCTTGCCTGGTCTCTCATGACTGTGGGGATGCTGCTATAGTTGTGTGAAAAATGGTCATAAGTCACTTTTTTCAGTGCCATTGTAACTTTCAATGGTCACCCAACACAAGCAAAGTACCAGTAAAGGAGGGGAAAAAACTCCAGAGAAGTTCTTGAGACAGGAAGTCTAATCCTGCCAAGAATGTAATAAGGGTTAACGGAGAGGCAGTTTCTGTAAGCAACACTAGAATGTTTCCTTCCTGCCTTCCTTACAGGATTAGGCCAGTAATTTCTTCTAACAACCGGTTCTCGAACTGCTTCGAATGTTAACAAGCGGTTCTAGCGTATAGGTGCAAGCTGGTAGAATACCACCTCTGCCGTTGCAGCATTCTCCCATAGTAATGTGATCAAAATTTGGGCCCTTGGCAACCATGGCTAGCTGAGGAATCCTGGGAGCCCAAAAAACTTAAAGTTGCCAAGTTTGGAGACTTCTGTGTTAAGGGATACCATTTGGATTCCTGCCTACTTCAGAAGGGTAAAGNTGTGTTAAGGGATACCATTTGGATTCCTGCCTACTTCAGAAGGGTAAAGGGCTAATGTGGAGAAACTAAGAAAGGATGTAGCTGTGAGACTTGTTACAATGAATGTTGGTATGTGAGTTTTATCTCCTCCTTCTAGGTCTGTATTTTCTAACAGTTCACCAAAGTCATTCCATCACTGGAGGTCTTCAGGAAAAGATTGGATAGCCATTTGTCTGGAACAATATAGTGTCTCCTGCTTGAGCATGGAGTTGGCATATAAAGCCTCCAAGGTCCCTTCCAACCCCATTATTCTATGTTCTATAAACAAGCAAACAAGCAACGCACATTCTCTGTGACACAGTAATAAATCTCCAGTTTCAGATACAGGTAGGCCTTGATTTACAGCAGTTCATTTAGTGACTGTTCAAAGTTACAACAAAAAGTTATCTAGGACTGTTTTTCCACATTTACAACCATCACAGCATCCCTATGGTCAGGTGATCAAAATTTGGATGCTTAGCAACTGACTCACATTTGAGACAACTGCAATGTCCCAGGTCACATACTCCTCTTTTGCAACCCCCTGGTAATGACCCGGATTGAAACACAAATGTAACAAAATCCAAAACATAAATAAATGTCCTTTAATGCCTCCAATTTGGCCCCACTGTTCAATAATTCTCAGTTGGAGATAAAACATACTCAAAAATAGTGTTCAAAAGAAAGCAATACAGTCCGAACCTAATGAACAGATAGAGGTGAAATAAAAAACCAAAACAAACTACAATGATGAAATTTCCACAATGGAACAGGATAAGTAATTACCAACTTCAAGGAGATAACAAGGCAGAGTCTGTTGGAAAGATGCCAACCAAGATAACTTCAGACCAAAATAAAACACACATTGCTTCTGGCAATGCTTTGTTGTAATCATCTCTCTTATATACTAGTCTCCCCAGCTGCAACCAATGAAGAGAATCATGTCCGCTTCCTCTCTCATAAGCCAAGTTGTTGCCTTCTCCGTTCCTCCCGGCAGGTCCGAGGATGCAGAGGGGTGGGCCTGGTTCTTCCTCTTGACTGCCCAGCTGGTCTCTGCCCTTCCACAACCTCCTCCACAACCTCCAGAACTACACCTCCACTCCTTGTCAGCTGTTGCTCCTCTCCCTCAGAGTCCGACTCTACCAAGGGCATGACACTCCTGACCAACAAAGTCAATGGGGATTCAATTAACCACCCTGTTACTGACGTAAATGCAGTGATTCACATAACAACGATGGCAGGGAAGATCATAAAATAAGGCAAAATTGACTTAACAAATCTCTTGCTCAGCAACCTCAATGTTGGGCTCAATTGTAGTCGTAAGTCGAGAATCCTACACTTGCAAAATCTATATTGTTAAACATAGCAAGGATACAAAACCACTTTTCCTGACCAGTGAATCTATCTATCCTTTAATTCCCTTGGTTCCAGGTTTGATTTATAATGGCTGGGAATTAGAAGAAGTGAACTTCAAGGCATCTGGATGGCACCAAAGTTTGAGACAGGGTTTTTTTCTTAATCTTAAAACAATACTGCTCAGCATCATCTAGTAAAATTGCCATCAGTCCTCCAGAATCTGAAACAGATTTTTTCCATTGTCTATTACATGAGACTGTTAACTGGAAATGCCGGAGATTAATTCAACAGAAGATTTGCAGCTAAGATCCTTCTGAATGTACCTCCTGGTTCAAACCCATAAGGAACTCATTAAAAGGTGTAATTTCTCAACTTCAACCTCCACATCGCCTGTACGATTGTAGCCCTGTTGACTTTACTTACAAAGACAGATGGACGTGAACATAAAGGCCAAGAACTATATCTAAATTTTTATCTGATTATTGGGAAACCAAACAACAGTAGCTTTTTGAAAATCTAGAAAATGAGCCTATATAACCCAGATGGGCTACCAATTCCTTTCCCTGTAGTGGCCTATGATGCAACCACAGCTGTTAGAAACTGGTATCATAGGTTCCTACCCTTCTGAGGTGGGAAGTGTGTGCAAACACATGTGTATACTCAGAGAGAAAGGCATTAAATCCTAAAACAGAGTCAGTATAATGTATAAATCAGAGATAAAATTCCAAAATCTTCAGACAGATGTTTAAACTTTGAACCCACCATTCTGCATTATGATTGCACTTTAGCCTTGGGCATCCACAAATGCTTAGTCCAGGGGTCTTCAAACTTGACAGCTTCAACTCCCAGAATTCCTCCTCCAGTCATGTTAGCTCAGGAATGCTGGGAGTTGAAATCCACAAGTCTTAAACTTGCCAAGTTTGAAAACTCTTGGCCTAGTCCAACCCTAGATATCAAAGACTGCCAGCCTTAACTTATATGAAGAAGGGGTCCTGTTGCAAGATCTGTAAATTACGTAAGTATCCATCTACCATCTGTGATACTTTTCCAATAAAACCTAAGAATTCTAATTGCATTGTAGTTAGATATCTCCATTTTCCAAAAAAGACAAATCGCAATCACAACAGTCATCCAAAGTATAAATATATAAAGCATTGAGGAGAGAACTTACCACCGGTAGTCCTCAGGTTACAAACTGTAATTTGAGCTCTGCAATTATGGTTATAATTGTGTTGGTCATATCATGACACCAGACCTCATTATGACCTTTTTTGTGATGGTTGTTAAGTCAACACAATGCTTGTTAGGTGAATATTATGATCATTAAGTGAACCTATTGTTCGCTACGGGGCAGTTTTTGCCTGAAGCAAAAATTGTCGTAAATTGTGGTTGTGTGACTATGTGGGGAAGACATCAGAACTTGGAAACCAGGATGTAAGTCCCTTTTTCAAAGTCCAGTGTAACTTTGAACAGTTGCTGATCAACCAGTTCTAAGCCGAGGCCTAGTCCATGCAACTTGTCACCATTTAAAAAGAACTACTAATACCTGGTTTTGATAGTCTTCTCCAATTCCTTCCAATTTCCTCTTGTATTCATAGATGGCTTCCTTCACATCATGCATTTCTGAACACAAGGCAATGGCAGCATCCACCTTTGAAGGTCAAAGAGAAAATGTCAAAATTTTTATTCCCTTCAATCATATTTTTATTTTATCAGTGTCCTCTGTTAATGGTCACCTGAAATCTACTTTTTTTTTAGCTGAAATGAGACATGGCACAGGCACTATGTGGTCCTTCAATCTCTGTACAGCTTCAGAATTTTGAACCAGTGAAGTAGGATGGAAGAAATGCGGGACAGTTTCTAATCATTTCAGAGGGAGATGGGTAGTTAAGAAACATGAAATATAAATAAATTAAATAGTTTTGAAAAAGAAAAACTTCCAATTTCTTCCCCCTCTCAAAAATGCACCCCTCCTTTTTCCCCATACTGAAAATGCTGACATTGAAGACACAGCTAAAATGAAAAATGTGTTTGTAAATAACCTCAGCATAAAAAGCTTTAATTTATTGAAATATAGACAAAAAAGTAGAGGAAAACTACCAGAAGAAGGAATGAAGTTTTAGCATTATAATGCCTCACAGGGCCAAATTAACTATTATGCTATACATGCTAAAAAATACTTCCACCCAAAATGTGATCTCTATCCCAGTTTACTTTTTACATATAATAACCACCCACTCCCATGTCTTCAGATAGCTTCTTCAATCAAACATATCACTATTTTGTAGTTTTCCCCAATCTCATGGCCTCTTTCAACTCTGAACATTGGTAATTCTGGGAACTTCAGTCCTAAAACCTCTGGATGAGCATCCATGTTGAGGCAGGCTTATTGTCTTTCTAGTCATAATAGGGTGAACTCAATATTTCTTTTTGTATAATCAGGCTGTTTTCATCATTAATGGCTACATTAATGTCAAGCACCAGGGAAATTAGAAGATTCAGGCAGTTCAAATGAGTATAAAGATTTATTACAAGCTTAAGTTCTCTACAAGAATCTGAGCTACTAATGGTCAGGGGAAGTGAGCAGGAATGAAGGAGGCATTCAAGATGGGTTGGACTTAGATCTCTTTTGGGCACACAGGGACTTATGACTGATGATGCTTTTGACCCCTCCCTCGGGCTCTGCCTGATCATCTCCTAAAATTAATGTTATCAAACACAGAGAATTGCAATCCCCCCACTCTCTCTCTCTCACAGACTATATACCGTATTTGTTGCTCCATAGACGCACTTATTTTGTCTCCCAAAAATAGCTGGAAGTGTCTGTGCATCTTATGAAATGAATATTTCCGAAACCCCATCTACCCGCTGGAGGCCCTTCGGTCTCCACACGCCTGTTTTTGGCCTACATGCAGGGATGAGATTCTACCGGTTCTGTAGAACCCCTTGTTAACTTTCCAAGCAGTTCAGAGAACAGGTAGTTACAAGCAATCTCCTTTTGGTTTTTTCCACCCGTATTACATTCTTGGCAGAAAGCCTAGACTTCCTTTCACCAGAGCTTCTGAGGCTTGGCTTTCTTAAAGGGGAAGGTTGTTTTAAGATTTTTATATTGCTATTGGGAGGGTATACTTCCCTGGACAATCAGCACTTTAAAGAAATATTTGAATAATGAAGCTTTTAGTGACAGGGAACCAAGATGAATGACATTCAACAAGGCTTCCTGGCTAGCGAGAAAGATTGACATTCAAATGTGAGTTTATATACCCTTTCTGAGTTTTGGTCTAAAACTGGTTTTTGGTGAAGGTGAATTCTGTGCTTGGTGATGTTTAATCCTGTGTTTATTGATGGGTTAATTTTCCCTATTCAGCTTCAACAAGCAACAGCTACTGTTGTGATTTAATTATTTGTATTGTGTTTGAATTTTTTCCTACTCATGGTTTCTTTTTCTATCTGGGGAGACAGTCTTCCTTCACTGCTTAAGTACTATCTGGCACTGTCCTTTTGGGTTATACTTCCAAGAGGCAGGAGGCAAGCTTGGCACTGATGTTTTTTTTCTGCTTTCTGGGGCATGTGACACCTTTCCTTAAATATGGATGACTTCCTTAGGATATCTTGTGAGGTGAGTGAGACCAGCTGGTATCTTTAAGTGGTGCAAATGGATCTAAGGATTGCTTTTCCTAAGGGTGCTTTTTCTGGAAGAGCTTAAATGACCTCTCTTGAAGGTTGCACTTTATGAGCAAGAAGTTTGGCTGCTTGACAGTTATCACTGAATTTTACCTGTTTTCATTCCTCAAGTGCTCTGGCACACTGCCTGATCTGTAACTCTGGCATGCAGGTATTTTTAATCTAAATGATTGGTATTTAGGGCAGCCTTTTTGCAAGCAAAGAAGCTTTTTGTATTTTTGTACAGATAATCCTTGACTTACAACAGTTCATTTAGTGGACCATTCAAGTACAAGTTACAATGGCATTGAATGGGTGACTTACAATGGGTGACTATAATGGTCACTTATGACGCATTTTTTACCACTTATGAACCTGTGCAGCCAGCATCCCCACTGTCATGAGAGGCCAGGCGAGGAGAAGCGCCCCTTGACATGAATGATGTCGAGTTATCCATGCCCACCCAGTCACATGATCACCTAGCCACACCCACCAACTAAGCCCTGCCCACAGAACCGGTTGTTAAAAAAACTGAATCCCACCCCTGCCTACACATGCCCTATTTTTGGCTTCTGCGCATCCTGTTTTTGGCGATAGGCGGCAGTGGCGAACAGTCATGAACAGTGGCAGCAATCAGCAGTGAATGGTGGCAGCAAATGGCAGCAACTCCAGCTGCCTGGAACGGGCTGAAAATGGGACATGTGGAAGCTGAAAATGGGGTGTGCAGGGGCAACAATTGGTGGTATTTTGGGAGGCCGATCCAACCACCAATCAGCAGCTCGTGCTAAATCAGGCTGCAATAACGTGCTGAAGCTGACCAAGCTGTTTGCTGCTTGCTGTAAGGATGCTAGCCAGATGAATACTGATGGATGCTGGGAAGCAGAGGCAGATTTTTTTTTCTTGTTTTCCTCCTCTAAAGTTAATGTGCATCTTATGGAGCAAAAAATACAGTAATACTTCATTTAAAGAAGGCTCCATGAATTTGTCTGTGTAACTTGTGTGTTCCTCTACTCAATTTGTACAGCATCCCAATCTTTATCAGAGGCTGTCACAGATTGAGACAAATAACTCTGTCAGAGATTAAGTACCCTCAATGAGAATAAGGGGCAATGAAGCACAAGAAGATCACTGAAAGGAACAACATACAATTAGTTTCACTCACCTCTTCCACTATCTGTTGCCCTTTGGGTACTATGCCAATGAAGTTCTGAATAATCCGAAATTGTTCCCTGGGTGAACATTTGGGAGACTGTGGAAGGCTGTGATTGGATAATATTAAAGATATTCCTTAATGCATGGAATGGCACAAAAGTTTAACAAACTTTCTAATTTTGCTTTTATTAAAATTATGTGATGCACTTCAAGCTGCTCTCATCAACACTACATAAAGAAAAAAAATACAAATTCCTACTGAAGCAAAGAATTGGTTTATATACAATCTATTACATTTGATGTACTATTAATATAACAGTTGGTACTACTACACTTAAATAAAATTAAATTTAAAAAGAAGCTACAGCAGACAGCTTGATCAAACTTGAAATCTAGATGCCCATACTGAAAATACGTTGTTCTATATTTTGTTCTCTTAATGTTGCATATAAAATACTGCTCAACAAAGTTTCCCAAGCCATCTATTTAACACCCTTACAGATTCAAAAATGTTGCATTTTGGATGATACCTAAAATAGTAAATTGACAATCATTATATAAATAATGTAGTTCAATCAATATTTCACTAATATCCTAATCATATGTAAGGGAAAAATGTTTCTAATTCCTCTCAGTTTGCTATATAACAAGTCCCTGAGATAGAAACAAAACTATTCCTTTTTGATGTAAGCAGAATTTCAGTGCCTATAAATAATCATGACTTCCTCCCCATTTCATTTTATCTTAGTAGGAGATACTATACAGCTCTTACTCTTGTTTTGATAGGCCACCTTTACGGTGATAGAGGACCAGAGTTCCTAAGACCATGGCGAAATTGGTCGTCCCAACACCAGTTTGGCAACTAAACACCAGAGCAGGAGGTGGCTTGCTGGGATCTTGGAGAAGGAGCAGATTTGGACTTTCCTGTAAGACAGAATTATACATATTCATTGGGCTGCCATTGGGTCAAAAGCAGTGATGATATGCTACTGTTCGGACCAGTTCACTCGAACCGGTAGTACAAAAAAAAGCCTCCGATGATCAGCTGAGGAGGAATAAAAGCCAATCAGCTGAGAGGATAAAGAAGAAAAAAGCACAAGATTGGCCCTCCCACCTGCCCCTGCACTTTTCTCTTCTTTATCCTCTCAGCTGATTGGCGCTGAAGGCCTCAACTGATGTAGGAAAAGCTGTGTGGGCATTAGATGTGCGGGCATGCGTGCGCAATCACCAAACTGGTAGTTGAACAGGTAGGATCCCACTGCTGGTCAAAAGACTGGCTATCAAACAACTATGTGAGAGGAAAAATAACTTTCAGCTTCCTACAATGTATTTATTTATTTAGAAAAGTTATATAGCCTCCTATTCGCTCATAGCGAGTCCAGGTGGCCTACAAGCAATAAAACAGAGTATAGAAAATTTTTACAAAATTAAAATTAAAAAAAAAACCAATTGACCCCCCCACATCCACCCTCCAGCAACAACACAGTCAAATGAGCCATTTGATGGGTTTCCTATCTCACTCTGCGTTCCCCTGTCCCACTGGCAAAACAAAATCTTCTAAAGTTCACACACATTGTGTTTTGTTGCTCTAGAATATAGAGTAGAATAGAACAGAACAGAATAGGTTTATTGGCAAGTATGGCGGACACACAAGGAATTTGTGTACTCTCAGTGTACATAAAAGAAAAGATACATTTGTCAAGAAGCATAAGGTACAACACTTAATAATTGTCATATGGTACAATAAGCAATCAAATCATACTAGGAAACAGTCAATAAAAATTATAAGGATACAAGCAACAAAGTTACAGTCATAAGCGGGAGGACATGGATGAAAGGAAGGATGGGAAGATTAATAGTTATAGTAATAGTAATGCAGACTTAGTAAATAGTTTGACAGTGTTGAGGGAATTATTTGTTTAACAGAGTGATGGCGTTTGGGAAAAACTGTCCTTGGATTTATTTGTTCTGGTGTGCAGTGCTCTACAGTGTTGTTTGGAGGGTAGAAGTTGAAACAGTTTATGTCCAGGATGTAAATATTTTCATAGCCCTGTTTTTGACTCATGCAGTATGCAGGTCCTCAATGGAAGGCAAGTTGGTAGCAATTGTTTTTTCTGCAGTCCTAATTATCATCTGAAGTCTGTGTTTGTCTTGTTGGGTAGCAGAACCAAACCAGACAGTTATAGAGGTGCAGATGACAGACTCAATAGTAATAGACCAAGAGAAAGAAATGCTCTTGGGTGATCAAAAAGAAGGCAATGGCTTTTCTTGTTAATAATTCTTCCTTCTGAATAAGCAGATGGGATTTGATGGCCTATCAGCCTCTTCTAAGCTTGGTTAGTATTGATGTTATCTAGTTGGGTAATGAAATAGTTGCAAGAAAACAATCAAACTCAAATATCACAAAGGACCCCACAGCTCAACCCTAAGTTACACATATTATTTTTTACTGGACCCTCTTCTACTTCCCTTCCTACTTATTCACTCTCAGAACATGAATTAAGATTAGCCTCAATCCTATTGGCCATTCAGAGGGAGCTCTCAAGGCATGATCAGGTCTCAGGATTCCTTGGAAATAGGCAGCCCCCACAAAATGGCTTTATTATATATGTTTTAAACAATCTTCCTTAAGGCCCTGTCACACTGCCCAACGGATGCAAAACGTTTGTAAAAAGGACACAGCGGACGAGAAA
>BHFT01031175.1:0-14247 GCA_004320025.1 Laticauda laticaudata | reverse complement strand
CAGTGAGTACACAACGGATGCATAGCGTTTTCCAATGGATGGCAAGCTTTTTTTTAACGTTTTACATCCTCTTTGCAGCCGTAAGTGCAGTGGGACAGGGCCTTTAAGGGATCAAGTTAGGGCAGGACTGACATATTCTTTCAATAGAATGCAAACCTTTCCAGCCTAAGGAAATGCAGCTATTCAAACTATGCACCTGCTAATAAAGCCTTTGTCTTTCCAGGACTGAGTTTCAGTCTATTGGTCC
Source organism: Laticauda laticaudata (assembly GCA_004320025.1). Classification (NCBI taxonomy): domain Eukaryota; kingdom Metazoa; phylum Chordata; class Lepidosauria; order Squamata; family Elapidae; genus Laticauda; species Laticauda laticaudata. The sequence goes on along the minus strand of BHFT01031175.1, from coordinate 14,000 downwards.
TTATCCACTCCCTCATTGCATGAGGGAGGCATTAATTAAACATTTTCCTTGTCTTTTTTTCTGGTAAAAATCATCCTGCAAGACAATAAAGGCAATTTCTGTGCCAAAGAAAATAATCTATAAAACCCATTTTATGAGAAAAATGTTTCATAGTTAATTCTTTCTTACTAGAACAAGAGAAGTATTCTGCCATTCTATTTTTGCTTTTTATATTGCTCAGAGTCTGAGAAAATAAATGGTTTTTGAAACAACATTCCCACAACTACAAATGATTTCTTTTTTCTCTTCTAGATTATTGTTTCTATATTACACATTCTTTTACTCTAATGTCAAGTTGTCTATGGAGGAGGAGAGCAGAGAGCCTTCTGCAACAACAACTTCTTTGACATCATAGGTTCCCTGTGGTTGCTTCCTTAATTATTCAATTAAAAATATTTCTTTTCATGACAGCTGCTACGTTGCACAGTACATATGCTGACTCTTAGATATAGAACAGCTTTCAAGAAACAACTGCCAATGTCTTTTCATAACTTTCATATCCAATGTTATAAAATCATCTGCTTGGTTGTAGCAGTTTGACTCCATAAAAGTGGAGGAGATGGTTTATAATTGGGCTGGAAAGTAACCTAAAAATCATGATAGGCAGTGCTCTATTAACTCTGTGTAAATCTCCCCCCACCTCGAAATCAACCAATATTAACTTGGGTGCTTCCATTTGCTGAGACATATCATTATTAGGACTAACATTTGATTTTCCACAATTTTCTAGAATGTTTAAGGAATTTACATATCTTATCTTCAATCATGAAATGTTCCATATAGCTTATAAAGGTTAAATAATTAAATATAGTATATAAAAAATTAAAAATTGCAAACCAGCCAAAGCAAGCAGTATTTAAATACTGATAAATATAATTGTTTACTTAGGAATCAGGCATATTATTATCAATAGCATCTACTCTCAGGGGGGTATGAATAGGATTACATTTTTTCCCCCAATTTAAAAAATGTAGAAGAATAAAATGTGACTCAAATGGATAATTAGGATGCTAAGAATGCTTCCCTAGCAAGAAAATGATAGATATTATTAACACAATTCTTCTTGTTCAACAACAAATTGATAACCTACAAAATTGTTTATGAAATAGATTAAGCTATTTTTCCAAAGTTGAATTTATCTATCTTATCAGAATATGATGAAAAGGCTGTTTAGACCCTCCCACTATATGAGATGACTGAGGGAGAAATCAAATGCGTCATCAGCCTTGAGTACTTTCATACCCAAGAAATCTAAGTCCAGCCCACCTTGAATTTCATTGACTCTTTTTAAATCAATTATTGCATCAGAACACTGTTTGGGAGAGTGGAATCTCATTGTAACACCATGGAGGCCTGATCAGCAGAACAAAAACACCTATACAAAGTCTTTGAGAGAAACAGATACCCATGAAACTTTTGGAGATGCCTACAAACAAACCACACAAACATTCAAAGCAATAAAACAATGATAACCAAAGTAACAATGACTAGACAAATCACAATCCCTTATGTATAGAATGTCTCAGAAATGACAGCAAGACTACTATGCTGACATGATCTTGTAGTAGCCCACAAACCAACTTCAATTCTCAGACGGACCCTCTCAAAACTGAAAGGGCAGACAGAAACAAATCAAAGATCAGGAATGAAATACCATACCAAATCCAGTGTAGCAACTGCAAAAAGAACTATGTTGGACAAACAGAAAGAAAGCTATCAACCAGACTGTATGAACACTTACTGGCTATCAAAAAACATGACCCACTATCCCTCATGTCTGTCCATGAAAGTCACAAATTTGATCTAATTGGGATCATAGTTGTAACCCAGGTGAAATCAAAGAGAGAAAGAGAATTCCTTGAAGCCTTGTTTTCTCCAATAAGTCAATAAACAGACACATTGACATCAACCCAGTCTACCAATCACAGAGAATGAAAGAACTGCATCAACCATGATCCCAAAGGTAACATTTAAAATGAATAAATAGGCTCCCCACTAAACAGCAACAAAACTGTAAATCATTGGCTTACAAGAAATCGGACTTTGTGTCAGTAACCAACAGCCTAACTACCAACCTAGTAATACTCAAACACATTTCATTGACTCATATCTCCTGCCAATATGCTATGACTGTTGGTAATTCAGATACTTGTAAAGAGTAGCATACAATAAAGCTGTAGTCATTTGAACCACCTTTCTTCCTGATTTCTTTCATCTGACATTAATCTAAACTATTCATCAATGACAAAAATTTTCATGGACTCAAAACACCTACATAATGTCAACTGATCCCAGAGCTGCATCAACAGCAGATGATCCAGACATGCATATTATGAGCAAGTTCCAAGCCAGTTTGGAAAACAAGGTGAGAAATTTAGAAGCTAATATGCATTCAATTCAGCAGGTACAAGTCCTGATCAAGTCTAGCAACCTCCCCAGCCTACCATACCCATATAGAGCCAATTGTCAGTGGCTGCGATGCTGATTACCTAAGATTCCCAGTTGCCTACTGCAGAAATTCACTGGGGAGTCTGCCATGATAAAAATATTCCTAACACAATGTAAAGTATTCATCGGCATCTGGCCAGGAGTGTTAAGTATTGCCTTATATGGCCATAGATTAGCAGACTCTACTCATTGGCCCAGCCACTGGTGGGAGAAATAAAGTCCCATCAGTGGCTGAAGCTTTGGACAGCGCTGGATACAAAAGCTGACGCCTGCCACGGCTGAATGGCTTTTGCTTAAATTACTATAATAAAGAGGTTTACCTGTTCCTGTTGCATCCTGCCTCATTACTCAGTGATCCCACTTAACAAGGGAAATGTCCTAACTCTACTTGTTGAGTCAGTCAACTTGCTGACTATCGTCAGCCTACTTGTTGACTCTGCTGGCATTTCCACTCATCAGATACAGTGACTTCATCCTAGATAATTTCCAAAGTTCCTTACCAGATTTCAGAAACCCTATTTGGATAGAGACTGCTGATCAATACCTCTGCCAACTTCATTAAGGCAAAACCACTGTGAGAACTTTCATTGAAAAATTCAAGTTATTTGCTGTTGAGTTAGATTGGACAAGCTAGCCCCTATCTCACTGTTCAGAAGTGGGCTAAATAGGAGCACTGCCAAAGAACTGATTGGACAAGGAATCCCCTGTACATTAGAGGACATCTACCTGGCCTCTATAACAGCTGAATCATGCATCACAGAAATCTGCCAACTTTATAAGTCTTGTCACAGTTCAGAAGCTCAAGATCATCCCTTTGAAGTTTCCATTGCAAGTAAAAACTATTGATAACCAAATCTTAAAATCAGATTCAGTCACTCAAGCCACAATGCCATTGCAATTAATTTTACACCAGCATTAAAAAAAATATAACTTTTTGTGGCCAACTACCTTGATCTCCCACTGGCGTGGGAACTACTTTATTGCAACATCATGACCCCACTATTAGATGGAAAAAACAGTCTATTTACTCTGTTACCAGACAGCCCTTATCGCCTTTCTCACTGCAATTGGCCATCTGAACCCCCCCCCCCCCCACCCCTGAAATTTACCAGAGAGATTCNGACCCCCCCCCCCCGACACCCCTGAAATTTACCAGAGAGATTCCTAATCTCCCAAGCAAGTTTGCAGACTACAGATGTCTTTGGAGAGGAAAAAATATAAATCCTTCCCTCACACAATCAGACTGTGATTGTGCCATATACCTGATGTCTGGTGCCAAAATTCCTGCAAGAGGGAGTACCAAATGTCAATTAAGGAATTAGAGACCCTGAAACAGTATTTGAACTTTAAGATTTATATGATCATCCAATCACCATCTTTGACTCCCACCTTTTTTGTACCCAAGATACAAAATTCCAGCACACCAATCAAGAGTAGGGATCTCCCTCTGAAAATTGTTCACAGCTACTAGACTCTTAATTCAGTAAAGGGCCTGTCACATAGGCCGACGGATGCAAAACATATGTAAAAAGGACACAGCGGACGAGAAAATTTTCCATCCATTGTTATCCACTCTCAAAAGTGCCCCAAAATTTGCATAAACAGAGTGGACCAACACGGAAAGGTCGGATGGGGAGAGGATGTAGCGAGGATGTAAAGCGATGCTCCACGGAAGCCTAGCGGATGGAAGCAGATGGACAGCGATGGCACATCGCAGGGCTCCGGGGGAGCACAGCGAAGTGGATGCGCAGCGGAAGGAGCGGATACAGACGCGGATACAGCGGATGCATCACGGAGCCTAGCAGATGCCTACGGATCGCAAAGCTTTCACTGCGCATGCAGGGAGGATGCATTGCGTCAGCCCGCGGATATAAAGGATGCAGCTCGCAAAGCAGGTCACCATTCAGAGGAAAGACTGCTGCCAGACACATCTCCAGCCAACAACCATGGAGAAGAAGAGGAAGCCTGTGCCATCTGTGCCAGCCCCTGGCAAGAAGGACAGGGCCACCATCCCCCTCCTGGCTCTGACTCTGCTTCTGCTGGGGCTTCTGCTGCTCGGCGCTGATCTTCTGGTGCTGGGGCTTCTGCTGGCACTGCTCCTGGTGCTGGGGGCTTCTGCTGGTGCTTACTCTGCTGGCGCTGCTCCTGTTCCTGCTGGTGCTCCTGGTGCTGCTGGTCCTGCTGTGCTGCTGGTGCTGCTGTGCTCCGGCGCTGCTGGTGCTGCTAGTCCTGCTTTTGTGCTACTGTTGTTGTTGCTGGTGGTGGTGGTGGTGATGTGGTGGAGCAGCCCTAGAACTTCGAAGCCCTTGATGAGGGCCCAGATGCCCTGCCAGAGGGAGGAAGAGGCATACGCAAGAACGGGAGAGGAGGCAATACTCCATCGAAGAGGAACATGAGGATGAGGTGCTCGAATGGCTGAGGGAGAACGAGTATCCGATGGCGGAAGGACACAGGCTTTATCAAGACACCAAAAGGAAGTAGGCTGCTTGGAGAGAGAAGGCGGAGAGCCTGGGCTACACTTCAGAGGTCCTCCTCGGGTGTGGAAGCACATGCACACCTGGTACGGGAAGCTGCACCTCAAGAAGTCTGGTGAGGCCACGGTCAAGCTCACCGGACCGGAGACCTACATGATGGCCAAGTGCAGCTTCTTGGAGGGTGAGATTCGCGCCACCAAGGAGCAGCCCCTCTCACAACCCTCTCTCTCAGGCAGCCCACAGAGAGCCTGTCCTCTTCTGGCCAAGAGTCAGCTTCTGTGTCCAGGCAGGTATCTGTGGAGCGGTCCATATGGAGACCCCCCCCCGACAGCTGCACTCCCTGTGGCGGAGCACGTGGAGGACCCCCTGATGCAGTGGGAGCAAGGAGAGGGCACTTCTACCAGAGACCAACCCACATCCACCCCCAGCTCACCTCCACAGACCGGGGGGCAGAGCCACACTGTCCTGCTGGAGATCAGGGACACCATCAAAAGCAGCGTAGATCTCATCTCTCAGCTGTACCACCGACATACCATCCTCCAACCGCAAGCCCTTCCTCACCTACACTCAACCAGACCCACATGGACTGTCCGAATCACAGTACCAGGTGATTAAAGGAGAGGATCACAGGTTTTCTGCACAACCCTCCAGGCCCAGCTGAACTGCTCTGACCCAGTCCAGGTCTGCTCCTCCACCCCAGGTGATGACACAGCCCTTCCAAGGCTTTCCACAGCCCTCACCTACCAAGGCTACGGCTACCAGGAATTCCAGCAGCACAGACAGCCTTCCCATCCAGGCACGGTTCATCGAAACAACACCGATGCCACCGATGCCACCCACGCCACAGATGCCACCATGCCACAGATGCCACCACAACACAGATGCCACCCACCCGCACCTTCACCTCGCTCAGCCTGCAGACCAGAACAGCCCCCACTACACTCCTCCTTCCTCCATTCCCACAGCCAAGCCCGGCCTCAGAACATCTGTGATCGGTCTGGGGCTGGACACACAATGTCATGGAGGAAGGGGCTCTCAACATCACAGGACTGAGCTAGCTCTCTGAGAGCTTTCCTCACACACCATCCCCTGTTGTCCTCTCAGGGCCAATGGCACTGATACCCAATGGCACCTCAGACCAGCACTCCAGCAGCAGCCACCTCCACAGTACTGGACCCTTCACCCCTGAGACTATGGCACACCTCATATGTGACTTGAGAAGAGTACCAGAGACTGGGTTGCTACCTGTTGACTTTATCTTTGCTTGAAACACTTTACTTGGGTCATTTTGCTTTTACAGTTTGTTATTAATAAAGTTTATCTTTGCTTCACACACTTGGTTCAGTTCTTTTGTCAATAAAGTCTTGGTGGAAACTTCCAGAAATGGTTTAAGCCTTTGCATGCTTGTGGGATGGTAAGGATAGCAGTGGGATGGGCAGGGATACCTGTGGGATGGTAATACTGTGGCATGGGTTAGGAATACCTGTGGGATAGGTAAAAGCTGTGGGATGGGCAGGGATAACTCTGTGGGGATGGGTTAGGATACCTGTGGGATGGTAATAGCTGTGGATGATAAACCTCCAGTTGCAAGATAGTGGGACTGGTATGGTCACCCTCCAGGTGCCACACCTATGGCCCTTTATTATCAATAACAATTAATCATTGATCCACACATTTCAACATACAACACACTCTTTTTAAATGCCCTGTTCATGTAGGGCCACTCAACATACATGGCACAATCTCATCAGTGTGATGAGACAGGCTCAAGGAAGGATCCATTAAGCATCTACCATCCTGTCTTGCCACTCCACTGCTCCAGGAGGTTGCGCTGCTTCTTCCCTTCACGTGAACCTCTGTTAGGGCCTTGCACAACCACAGTATCTAATCAGGTTTTGCCCTTGCCTCCATTCCCCTGGCTCCATGTCCCATTGCCTTGTTGGAAAGATCCATGAGCCTATTTTGCAATACTGGGTAGCGGGTGTGCATGAGATTGTGCAGGATGCAGCAAGCTTCCACGATCCTCTCACAGCCTCTGGGCAATGCTGCATGGTGTGTGAGAAGTCCCTGGAACCTGTTGGCCAGGATGCCAAAGGCATTCTCCACCACCCGCCTTGCCTGGAAGCCTGTAGTTGAAGATCCCTCTTCACGGGTTGAGGCATCTGGAAGTTAGGGCTTCATCAGGTAGGTTCTGAGGGAAAAGGTGTCATCCCCCACGGTGAAGTAGGGCACATCTTGCGTGTCGTTGGCAGGGGGTTTGGATCTGGGAAACCCAGGATTAGTTTGCATTCCAGCTCCTCCTTTAGGTCACTGGATTGTATATCTGGGCATCTGAAGACGACCGTTGCTGAACCATTGATGAATGAACTTGTAGTCAGCATCAACCATGGTGAAGAGGATGATGCTGAAGAAGCCCTTGTAGTTGTGATAAGTGGATCCTGACTTGGCTGGAGCTTTGCAGCCACGTGCTTCCCATCTATGGCTCAACGGTGTGGGGGAAGTTCCACTTCTGATACCACTGTCTGCAACTTTTCCTTACAGCCTTCTTCAGTGGTGGACACTCGGAGGAGCTCTCCAGGTATTCTTTGATGATGGCTGCACCACTTCTCTGCACAATGCTGATGGTGTTGTGTGCCACCCTCCAGGCATACTGCATGCTCCTGTAGGTGGTCCCTGGGCCAGGTGGCGCAGAGTCAGTGCCACCTGTCAAGCCCAGGGTCCAGGCTGGGCCAGAAGTTGGTGTTTGCCTTGGTCAACCTGGGTCTCAGCCATCTCCACAACTTCGTCAAACATGGCTGGCAGCATCCTCATGAAGTTCTGGAATGCACGAGGTCTTCGTTCCTCGCTCCACCATCAGCTTGCTTATACAGTCCATACTCGGCTCTTCTCGCAATCCATCTTCGGACCCACACACTTCTTGGATGCCTCCTTTTCTTCCCATATAACAGGTGAAAGAGCCTGTAGAGGGCTTCACACTGTTGTAGAACGATGGTGGCTATAAAGGAGTGTGTGACGATCCATGGTGGAGATGACCTGGATGCTGTGAAGAGCAAGAGCCAGATGAAGGCTGAAGAGGTCTGCACCCGCAGGGCTGCTGACTGAAAGTGAGATCCAGTGATTTCCTCCCCCTTTTTATAGGAAATATAGGTTTTCCACTAGGTGTCCTCTTGCATCCTCTAGGCATCCTGCAGACATCCTAAATACCGAGATAAGGTCCCTCCTGTGAATGTTTTTTTCCGTTTTAATGCTTTGTATGCAAGCTGCATTCCGCTTTCATCCTTTCTACATCCGTGCTACTACACTGCGTGTCCATTCCACGTCGTTTCACTTCCCCTGTGTCCGTTTTCCGCTAAAGTGGATGTGAGTTGCGTGGATGCGCAGCGGATGCCTAGCGGATATAGCGGATGCGTAACGGATGACTACGGACGTATAACGGATGTTCCCCGTAGCGTAGAGATGTAGAATGGACATGTTGGATACATTTTCTTCCAAAAAGTTTTGTGCACCTTCAAAACTTTTGAGCGGATGAAATGTCAGTAGAACGGATGCTGGACAGAATAGAGAGTATGAAACGGACCGCGCAGTGAGTACAGCGGATTGCCATCGGCCAAATTACCCCCCATTTTACATCCTCTTTCCATCCGTTGGTGTTGTGTGACAGGGGATTAACAGTGAGAGACTATTACCCATTGCCATTAAGATGAGGATATATTGGACAGACTGCAAAGGGACAATTTTTTTTATGAGACTAGACATTTTCATACTTACCTCATTAGAATAAAAAAAAGGCCACAAATACTTAACTATCTGCAACATCAGATAAAACCAATGTGAAATACACTGTGGTCCCATTTGGGTTAGTAAATGTAGGGGCCATATTTTCTAGATTTATGAAGCAAGGTTTTTCTGATTTCATTGATAAATTTGTGGTTCTCTATCTGAGTGGCATTATCATCTATTCTGAGAATGAGGATCAGCACATAGACCAGACATGTTCTTAGTAGACTGAGAGACAATTGTCTTTTTTGCAAGTCAGAAAAATGTACCTTTGATCTGCAAATATAGATTTTTGGGGACATATAACTAGAATGAAATACTAGCCCAAATCTGCAGGGATGGAGTCAGGAAGGCTAAAGGTAAGAATGAACTAAGGCTTGCAACAAATGTCAAAAATAATTTTAAAAGTAAAGGAAAAAGTGAAAGAAATGATGGATCAGTAGAATAGAATAGAATTCTTTATTGGCCAAGTGTGATTGGACACACAAGGAATTTGTGTTGGTGAAAATGCTCTCAGTGTACATAAAAGAAAAGATACATTCATCAAGAGTCAAGAATCATAAGGTACCACACTTAATAATAGTCATAGGGTACAATAAGCAATCAAATCATACTAGGAAACTGTCAACATAAATCATAAGGATACAAGTGACAAAGTTACAGTGATACAGTCACAAATGGGAGATGATGGGTGATAAGGAGTGATGAGAAGATTAATAATAATAGTAGTGCAGACTTTGTAAATAGTTGGACAGTATTGAGGGAATTATTTGTTTATCAGAGTGATGGCATTTGGGTCCCGTTGTTCTAGTATGCAGTGCTCTATAGCAGGGGTCGCCAACCTTTTGGACCTCAGGGACCACNTATAAATATTGAATTTTTTATTAAAAAAGAGCAACTTTTACCCAAAATCAGGCAAAGCAGGCAGGCAGATTGAGTTGTTCACATAATCACAGATTAATTCAGAGATCTATCTGCTATCAGCTAGCTCAGTCTGTCACATAAAATTTGCTTGCAAACTCATAAAATTTGCTTTCAAGCAAACTCATAAAATTAACTTACAATACACCATGTATCTAAATATTGATTTTTTTTCTAAAAAAAGAGCAACTTTTACCTAAAATCAGGCAAAGCAGGCAGGCAGATTGAGTTGCTCACAGAATCATTCAATGATCTATCTATCTACCATTGGCTAGCTCAGTCTCTCAAATTTGCTTGCCGTGAGTCTGCACTAAATACTAGAACCTTCAGTCCTAAGAGATGTTCGGCTGTGCTTAAAAGCAGAGCTGAAGATCTAAAGACTAGCTAGAAAGTAAGAAATCCAACCATTTCCTGCTTCCTAGCTAATCTCAATCTCCACAGCACAACACCTGATGGTCGGAAAAAGGAAAAATAGCAATTTAGGAGGCAAGTTTGCTGGGTAAAGAAGGAGTGGGTGGGGAGGGTTCCCATGGACCATGTGGGTGGCGCAGCCTTGTGTGTCTGCTCAGTCAGGATTAATTGCTTTGGGGGGCATGCTCTGGGGGTGAGATTTCTCTGTGGCCCACCAAAATTTTTTCACGGCACACCAGCGGGCCACGGGCTGCGGCCCACTAGTTGGTGACCATTGCTCTACAGTGTTGTTTGGAGGGTAGGAGTTGAAACATTTTATGTATGGGATTTGAGGGGCCTGTAAATATTTTCACAGCCCTCTTTTTGACTCGTGCAGTATACAGATCCTCAGTTGAAGGCAGGTTGGTGGAAATTGTTTTTTCTGCAGTCCTAATTACTCTCTGGTCTGTCTTGCTGGGTTGCAGAACCAAACCAGACAGTTATAGAGGTGCAGATGACAGACTCAATAATTCCTCTTGAAGACCAAAAACCTACTAATATATTCATACTATGCATAATGACCATGTAATCACTCGTTATGGCGACTGTCCCATTCAAGCTTTTGCACGAATGCGATCTCAACTTTCCTTGTATACCACGTTGAGCGCAGAAGAACATTCTTTGTTGTATATTGAATGAGTGGTATATAATGAGTTATCATGTAACGGATAGCCATGGTCTGAGGTCTTCCGACTCCTTAATCAGCTCTTTGGTCCCATCATGATGACCATCTAGCAACTAGAAAATTGAAGGTCTTTATTCTTTGATACGTCGTCGAAATATCGAGATTAAGTTATGTGTTAAACGAAGTAAGACTGTTGCTCCTAAGAACTCAGATTCATACGGAAGGTTTCTTCTCAAAGTGATAGCGTAACCTCATCATTTCTACAAGTTTCAGTTGTTCAGTTCCAGTGATGACACCACCATAGTCAAAAGATGTATTGGGATGGTGACAACGCTGACGCCTGTTACCGTGCTATATTTGACAATACATCATATATATGCATCAAAATCGTGAAGAACACCGACCATCGCTATACATATCACAGCTGTTGATATCAATACATCTGTCTACTTCATATTTAAGTGAATTATTAACAGTTAATAGTATCTTTTGAGATATGGCAATAATCAATGTATAAAGTATATAATGAGTTTTGCTTTCCTGACAACTGCATAAAGGTGCCGATCAATGAGACATAAGGTAATTGAGATAAGACTAGAAGCAACACACACTACGCAGATTGGGGCCCATTCTATTTGTTATATCTCCTCATGCATAAATTGTACAATGTATTAAGGTATCAGATTGTAGATTCCTGCTAGCTCTCAACTTCTGCACATCTTTACGCTGATTATCTGTTTAGGAATGGGGAAAGATGGTAAGAAAAAGGTGAACAGCTTGCCACAGGAAGAAATGGTAAAAGGGGCGTTAAAGATCTCCTTAAAAAATATCACTCCTGTTTAAATGGTCAGAAAATGGCATAATTATAGATACGCCAACCCAGCCAGACAGCAAGCTACCAATGGCAGTAGAAAATGAGAATAAAGAATGTATGAAACACAAATTTAAACGATCAAGTTGGTAAAATTACTCAAGTCTCTGCATAATAAGCACATTTCAATAAGGGCATATACCCACGCCTGCGAGAGTGAGCGCGTATTTTCTATAAACTAGACTTGCTCTTGATTACAAGAATACTCACACACAGCGAAACGAACACGTCGAGCTAAAAACGTCAATGCCATAAAAGGAACAACCACTACATAGCCCCAAAATCTTATTAGCCTGGATCGGAGGAGAGAGAGAGAGACAAGAAAGTACGAGAGATCTGAAATCAATCTATTATGAGGCCACTGGTCTGGGCATCTGATCGATGTGCCCTCCCCACTTGCAAGTGTAACTACCAGCATGTGTGTCAGATGCGAAATATATCGCTGATCATAGATTATACAGCAATGCAGATATGGCCAAAATTTGCCATAGAAAGTAATACAGAAATGCTGACGAAAGTATAGATGGTGATATTTCTAGAGCGACTGTGACTGTCAAGTCAGTTCTCTGCCAGCAATAAGTGAGCAATTTGAACGGCAAGGGATGATATATATTCCTGGGCAGTCCACCTGGTACGCGGGATGAAAGAGGCATGGAAGGAGCGTGATCAGACTCTGTAAACCCTGACACGGTGTTTATCGTCCGAGGATCAATTGCCCAAAGGGAGCATAGCGGGGATGAAGCGGATGTATCATGTACACCTAAGGAAAGAACAGGGCGATGCACGCGATGTATATCAGGATGCAAACTGTTTCACTGCCGTATCCTTTCTTATTTCCGTGCTACTAATGACTGTATAGACGTCCAGATATGTTACTTTTCTTTCTCCCTCTTTCTGTTTCAAGCTGATAACGGATGTGAGTTGCGAGGATGCCAGAGGATGCAGAGAGTACACAGCGGACGTTTAACTGATGATAACGGAACTGAAGTATAAAAAATATGTTAACGATTTAATTCTCGTGCTGAATGATTAATCGTTATCACGAGTATGGAAAGTTCATTGTTCACCAAGTTTTGTGCAGCTCACCTTCTTGCGCGGTGAATAATGATACCAACACTAAGTGATTACTGCCCACAATGCGGCAGGCGAGTTTTAAGAAAGCAAAGTCAAAAGCCAACGGAAAATGCTTGGACAGAGACTTAAGAGGGGCTGTCATGGATACAAGGCCATTTTATGTGTACATAACGCATATTAGTGCACAACAGATGCATAGCGTTTTCCAACAGATGGCAAGCTTTTTTTAATGTTTTACATCCTCTTTGCATTTGTAAGTGCAGTGGAACCGGGCCTTTAGAAGAGTTCAGATCACCAGGAGCTGGCAGATGTGATCTCAAAACCACTGAAAGAAGTCTTCTTAACCTCCTGGAGCATGGGGAAATTGTCAGAGGACTGGAAAAAGGTTGCATTCTTCAAGGGGAAAAATATGGTTCTAAGAAATTACAGACCCATCAGGTTGACATCAATACTAATTAACCTATATATGTAAATATCAAAAACGATCATTCAAGTTACACTAGTTGTTTTGAAGAATATATTTATGTATGTTATGAGCATTCATAACATTATAAATTATAAACAGACTGTTATGTGTGTTCAAAATGCAGCAAGATGCCCAAAATAGCACTCTTAAAAATCTGGATTGAATTCCTAGAAATGTTAAATTATTAAATGGGCTTGAACATTCATCTGAGCTGAATAACATCTGGGACTTAAATCTAATTTTAAAGTGTTTTATGGCATCAGAACAGAGTTAGAATCAGAATGAACTAAGATAAAAACAGTGTTATTTTGTATTGAAGCATTGATTAATGAATCTGTATTCTAAAATTATTAAGGCATTAAGAAAATATATAATGTGCAAGAGACTTATGCAATTCAAATTTAATAAGAAATTCGAGAATAAGGAAAGTACTTGAAATTGAAAACAAATTGATCAGCAATCCCTATATATAAATTATAATAATTAAAATGACATCAAGAAAACAATACATTGAGAAGTTCTTATAAATATCAGCAAAATCTTCAATCAATTTCATTTGATGAATGATATGTCGTATTTTGAAGTAATACTCCTAACACATGAGTTCTCTGTGCACAAACTGCTTTATTTTTTTTAACTCCTCCCTTCCGGTTCCTTCATACTGTGTCACCTCAAAATATGTTCTTCACTACTCTCTGTCTAACACTGGTTCCTCTTCACAGTTAAACATCAACAGGTTCCATTTACCCTACACCACCTCTCCCTTTTCTAGAGAACTTTTGTCTCACCAGACCTTAGAGGATTATTCTGCCTCTTTTGTTGAAGGTCTGTTTCTATCTAAATCCTGTAGGGAAG
>BHFT01031174.1:7756-25739 GCA_004320025.1 Laticauda laticaudata | reverse complement strand
AAAAAAAAAAAAGAAAATAAAGACAGAAAAAAACAAGGAGAATTCCTTTTTATTGTTTTTTATTGTTTACTGCACACACGCTCAGGTTATCAGATATAAATTTAGAATAAGGCTGCAATTAATTCCTACCAAATGCAAACTGAAGTCACTGAAGCCATAATTTCCCAGACTAATGGTAGACCACAATCATAATATTTAAGATGGTTGAGACTAGTAGGTATTGGCAAAGTAAAATTTTTGTTGGTCAAGGACCTCAACCAATATTTTTATAGCAAACAAGGTTAGAAAGTCAATGAATGGAATTATATAAATACATTGTCCTTGATTTGGAATAAATTCTTGGATCTCTAACTCTAGTTTAGGAGTTAAACCACTGCCTTGGAAAAGACTTCTTTCCATTTTCATTGATCTTAGAATCAACCCTAAAGGATGTAGGAATGCAGGTCAGGAATCAGGGAGTGTCCATTCCATGTTTAACAGAATATTTATAAAAAAAAGGTTATTCCTATTTTCTTTACTTTTTCTTTGCATCAAAGAAGATTATTTTCCTTTTATGGTGCCTCATTCAATTTTTTTGTGATTGTATTTCTGTGCACAGTTTGATGTTCAGGTGTTGTATAAGTGCTATTTGCTTTTCTGTTTCTCATCTCTCTATCCAAGTGCTGCTCATGTACCCCAGTCTGGAAAAGCCTCTTTGAATTTGAATTTTACCTTTATTGTCATTGCATTCCATGAATACAATGAAATTTGAAAGCTATTCCAGCACAGTGCCCCAAACACCACATCACAATCACACTACAAGTATTTAAANATGAAATTTGAAAGCTATTCCAGCACAGTGCCCCAAACACCACATCACAATCACACTACAAGTATTTAAAAATTAAAATAATTAAAATAATAATCATAATAATTAAAAACCTAGTCTAAAACCTATCTAAAACATTTAGTAAGTTAAATAGTTTAAAAATACCACTATATACATAAGACTAGATCACAAATGTGCTGTTCAATTCAAGACAATTATTGCCTTGGAAAAGAAACTGTTTCTCAGTCTATTAGTCCTCATTTTAAGACATCTATAACATCTTCCTGATGGTAACAGTTCGAAATATGAATGACCAGGATGAGAATGGTCTGTGGAGATTTTTAGTGCTCGATAGAGGAGTCTGGTCCTTGCAATCTCTTCCAAAGAAGAAAGGGAGCAACAGATGATTTCTTGTGCTGTGTTTATAACTCTCTGGAGCATCTTCTTATCCACTAGAGAGCATCCAGCATACCACACCATTACGCAGTATGCCAAAATGAAGAGTTTCCTCATAAATAACCTCCCTTAGGAGGCTGAAGATTGTAGACAGCTTATAGTAAGAGAAAGAGAGCATTTACAAACATATCAAACATATTGTACTAGGATAATTAGAAGAACACCATTTTCACTGCTCATGAAAAATCCCACCCAGATTCCTGTCAACAATACCAATTGCTACCAATTATATGAGAAGAATTTAGTTTGGGTTAGGATTTTATAGAGCTAAATCCACATATTTCTTTACAAATCAGAGGAAATAATGTGAGGGGATTTGTTGGTTTACTTTTTGAGGTGGGCTTTCCATTTTACCTAAGACTTCTGGGAATTGTAGTCCAACACATCTGAATCACAAGGATAGCAGTCAATTTAGGATCAACAGAATGGAGAAAGCTTGATTTCCTTCTCCTTAGGCCCGGTCCCACTGCACTTACAGATGCAAAGAGGATGTAAAACATTAAAAAAAGCTTGCCATCCGTTGTGTACTCACTGCATACGTGTTTCATACGCTCTATCCCTTGAGCATCCGTCCACTCCAATTTCATCCGCACAAGAAGTTTTGAGCTGCACAAAACTTTGTGAACGGATGAACTTTCCACCATGTACGATGTACATCCGCAACAAACGTTCTATGTCTGTTATCTGTTAAACTGTACGCTGTATCCTCTCTGCATCCTCTGGCCATCACCTCAACTCACATCTACTGCAGCTGAAAACGGAAAGAGGGAGGAAACAAAAGGTACACGGAACGTCTACACAGCATTAGTAGCCATGAAATAGAAAGGATGTAAAGTGTATGCATCTCGTATAGAAAGTATTCAAAAGGACAAAACGTTGATCTGGCTGTATCTCATAATATTAGATGTCCTGCAGATGTTTAGAATATGTAGAAGGCCCCATAGCGGACAACCATATTTCTATAAAAGGGGGAGAAATCATCTGACGTGGGATGGTGACCATTACAGTCCCACTTATGTGCACTGGAGTTTTCTATCCCACAAACATGCAAAGGCTTAACCATTTGTTCAAAGTTTTCACCAACACTTATAAGTAAAAAAAATGAACAAAGGAAACTAAGTGTCTTAACCCAAGATAAAACTTTATTAACTTCTTAGTAAACTTTGAGATGGACTGTATTAAATAAGCAAAATGAACCAAGTAAAATGTCTTAAGCAAAGATAAAACTTGACAAATAAACACCAGTCTCTGACTGAGACTGATCATTCCTGTGAGGTTTGAGAGGACCCTAGCAAAGGATTGAGATGTCAGGCCCCCAATTTGATGACAGAGTGTCCATTACGGCTTGGCTGTTGGTGGAGGAGTGTTGGAGGAGTTAGTGGGCTGTGTCTAGTCTGCAGTGATGGGTGAAGGATTGCATCTGTGGCCTCCGATGAAACTGCGGCCTGACTGGGAAGTTCTGCTTCTGCGTGGGAAGCCTGGGTGTCATAGATTTGGGAGGTGAGGGCTGTGAACCGTGGAAAGGGCATGTGAACATCGCGCGGGTGGTAGGAGAGACCGATGCAGTGTAGCAGCTTCAGATGGCCTTGAGGTTGGCAGAATGCTGTGATCTTTCTGCTTCATCACTTGGTACTGAGGCCTCAGAGGTCCTCAGGTTCGGCCACGTAAGCCCGGAGGATGCCTCTGTTCCAGTGATCAGCTGAGAGAGAAGTTCTGTGGCTGGTTACTTTGCCTGATCTCCAAACAACCCCCACAGTGGGTCCTAGGCCCTCCAAGTCTGCCTCTCTGCCTGCATTCCTCTGAGGCTGGGGGTGGGGGTGGGGGTGGTGTGCTCTGGTGGCTGCCGCTTTTTCCCTCATTTGTGACAGCAGGGCATCATCCCTCCATGGGATCCTCCAGTCCGCCGGCCGGGGAGTGCAGCTGTTGGGGGGTCTCTGCTGTGGGCGCCCTCATGAAGACACCTGCCTGGACAGGGTAGCTGGATCCTGGCTGGAAAGGACTGGTCGTGTGGGCTATCTGTGGGAGGAAGGTTTTGAGAGGGCTGCTCCTCGGTGGCTCTCACCCTCCAGAAACTGCCCACTTGCCGACTACATTCCTGGTCAGTGAAGGCTTGACATGCCTGCCCGGATTTCTTGAGTGTAGCGTGCTATACAGGGTGCTGTGCTCAGTCATCCAAGGAGGACTTCTTTGCAAGTGTACCCAGGCTCTCGCCTTGTCCCTCTCAAGCTGCCTGCTTTTCTTGTGTCCCGAATAGTCTGTTGGCCCTTCCCAGATGTACTCATTCTCCTCACGCCATTCCAGCACCTCATCCTCATGCGCCTCGGAAACGGTACTATTTCTCTCTCCCTTCTCCTTCCCTTGCCTCTTCCTCCATTCTGGCAGGGGCTTCAGCAGCGGCATCAGGGGCTTGAGCAGCAGGCCTTTAGGCTTGAGCAGCAGGGCTTTCAGGGCTTGAGCAGCAGGGCCTTCAGCAGCAGGGCTTTGAGGGCTTGGGGCTGTCACACAGCAGCAGAGCAGCAAACTCCAGGATCAGTTGCAGGGGCGGAATGCTGGTTCTGCCCCTTCTTCACCTTCCAAGGCATTGAAATAGGCACGGCTTCCTCCTCTGCACTCACTGACAAAACATGGTGTTCCTGAAGATTGTATGTGCAGCACATCTCTTCCCCTGGTATGCTGACTCTGTGCGTGTGCTGCATCCTTTTATATCACGACTGACGCAATTCATTACTGCCCCGCATGCGGAGTGAACGGCCTTGTGCATTCTGATATACCATTCCAAGCGGCATCCCCTTGTTTCTATAGGCCATCTTGATGCATCCCACTTCATCCGCTATGCAAAATCCAACCCTTCCTGCTATGTGCCACTTCTTAAATTCTTCCCCCGGAACCCTTCGAGGTGTCATCTGCGTTCCATCCGCTTTCATCAGCTAGGCTTCCTTATGAACATCTGTTTTACATCCCCGCTACATACTGACTACGTCCGTTATTTTCCGTTTTCTTCCGTTCTGTTTATGCAAATTTTCGCCACTTTTTGGACGGCGATGACAATGGATGGGAAGCACCCCTGAATTTGTTCGTCCACTGTGTCCTTTATGATACGTTTGCATCCGTAGTCGTTGGGACCGGCCTTTAATGTTTGCCGGCTGCCCCAATACAATGAGTATATATTGTTAAACATCATGTTTTTCTATGCTTAGCATATTACTGAGTGTCAGTCCTTCTGAGGCAATCAAAGCACAAACATTGAGTTCAAATACTATCTTTGCTTGTAATACAGTAATAGAATCTTGTACTTCTCGTTCTTTTACTTTTACTTTCAATAATAACTAGAGGGTCTCTTCTGGATACTCCATATCCTTTTTTCTTCTGTGGGAGAAGATTACCTTTTGCATGACATTGTTTAGCTAAAGACTCCATCTCATTTCTCCCAAAGTTATTCCACATACCATTACAGAAGTGTGCTATCCAACATCAGCTTTCAGCAATTACATAGGTGCTAAAAATGAAATAAACTTGATAACACCAACAGGGCTAATCAGTACAGTTTGGTTATTTATATCTTTGAACTAGGTAGAACTTCCTAGCTGATTTGGTTTGTCTTGAGAAAACCAAGTAATGTAGTTTTGAAGGATTGTGGATAGGGAGTCCAGAATACCATCTCTTCAAATACCACGCTGTAGATGTTAAGTTATCTGTAAGTTAGATTCAAAAGTCTAGATCGATATCTATTTATCATCTAGTCTACCTACCTACTACCTAACCTACTACCTACTACCTACCAACTACTCTATTTATCTAATATGAGTTCAAAAATTAACAGTTAGCTGACTTGATAGAGTCTTTATGTTATTGCGAAGACTAGTCAGAAAACAACATGTCTGTTGTCCCATCAAAGCCATCTTCTTGCCTTCTTCAAACACCGTTCCATATATGTCAGTATAATCAGTTTAATCTCTGCAGGTACTCCAGTGAAGATACTTAATCATTCATAACTTTCATCCAATGAGAAAGAATGAATGTAAACTGATGCAGGCACTGAGATATTATTCTTTTTCATGTAGCTCTTGGAAAGTTCTTATTCATGAAGTTTAAATGAGCTAACATATCTCCACCTCAGAAGATGTCTCTAAACAGTTTACATGTAAGATGTATGTATTGCACCTACACTGTCAACGACATAAATCCTCTTCAAATTCTGCCAACACTTAGCAGCAGACTCTTCTCCACAAATATGGACTAGCTGCTGGTCACTCAGTTTAGTCAATTATATAAAAGCTCTTCCTGTTCGGTAAAGTCAGCAATCTTCTGGCTATCATGCCTCATTATCTGACCCAAGCATTTTACACTGGTGGATTTTTGAAACTACATTCCATAACCTTCTCTACGCAGAAGTAGACTGCAACTTACTAGGACCGAGGAAACATAAGCTTTGTCCATCCAAACCAGGTTATCAATATTGACATTGTGGAGTTTCTTGTGCCTCTTACCAGGATAGTTAAACCACAATTAAACAGTAAAACAGTGTCTGTATACAGTACTGTGCATTCATAGCAACTCGCATTATCCAGAGCTGGTTTGCCTGCGACCCATAACCAGTTTTGGATAATTCCCCATTAGGAGAATGATCGCATACAGAGACATATATGAGATAGTTGGAATAATACACACTTAGTACCACCATACACAATACACTATAACAGTTAATGTAGGTTCTACTTACAGAAAGTTTTAAAGCAAAGTCCAAAAAATAAGCATCCAAAAGTTCATTCACAGGGTTAATCAGTCAGTTTTCAATTCCAGGATATTCCATAACAAGATTCAGTGTCAAAAACAGTTAAAGCCCATGTCACACAGCACCAACGGATGGAGAAGATTGGATGTGAAAATGTGAGAGAAACACTTGCCATCCATGGTTAACGCGATGCATCCATTCGTACTCACGTTCGTTTTTCATACGCTCCATCCGTCCAGCATCCGATGCTACTGAATTTCAGTCCGCTCAAAAAGTTTAGCTGCACAAAACTTTTTGAGCGGATAAAGTAGCCAACGCGTCCGTTCTACATCTGGGTACGCAATACGGGGACATCGTTAATATGTCTGTCGTCATCCCGTGTACGCATCCCACTATATCTGCGTAGCATCCTCTGCTGCATCTGTGCAACTCAAGTGCCGCTCCAGTGGAAAACGACACATGAGGGAAGCAAAAGGACATGGAACGGACACGCCGCATTAGTAGCACAGATGTAGAAGGATGAAAAGTGGATTGCAGCTCAACATAGAAAGCAGTTAAAAACAGAAAATAACGTTTTGTTATAGGAGACAGTATCTCGGTAATTTAAGACTATCTGCAGGATGCCTAGAGGATGCAAAAGGACTCCAATGGAAACCTATATTTCCTATAAAAAAGGGGAGGAAACTCACCTGGATCTCACTTTCAGGACCAGCAGCCCTGCTGTTGCAGAACCTTTCAGCCTTCATCTGGGCTCTTCTCTTCCACAGCATCGAGTCATCTCCACATGGATTCAGTCGCACATCTTTTGGTAGCTGCCCTCGTTCTACAACAGTGCGAAGCCCTCTACAGGCTCTTTCACCTCTACTACGGGAAGGAAAAGTAGGCAGCCAAGAGTGTCTGGCCGAAGCATTGGATCGCTGAGAAGAAAGTCCGAGTACAGACTGTATAACAAGCTGATGTGAGGAGGAACAAAGACACTCAGCTGCATTCCAGAACTCATTGCAGGATTGCCACGAGCATGTTTGATGAAGTTGGTGGAGTGGCTGCAGACCCAGGTTGACCAAGGCAAAACCATCTTCCAGCCCAGCCTGACCCGGGCTGAAGGTTGGCCACTGACTCTGCAGCACCTGGCCTCTGGACCACGTACAGGAGGCAATGCAGTATGCCTAGGGTGCCCACAAACACATCAGCATTGTGGTCAGAGAAGTGGGCAGGCTGATCATTGAAGAATACCTGGAGAGCTCCTCCATGCTCTTCCACTGAACAAGGCTGGAGAAAGTGAGGAGCCAGTGGTATCAGAAGTGAACTCCCACACCGTTGGAGCCATAGATGGGTAAGCACGTGCCTGCAACAGCTCCAGCCAACTCAGGTCCACTTGTCAAACCACAAGGGCTTCTTCAGCATCATCCTCTTCGCCATCGGTAAGATCTGACTACAAGGTTCATGACATCGAATGGCTTCAGGCAAACGGGTCAAGCTCAGATGCCCAAGTATAGAATGCCAGCACCTCAAGGAGGGGCTGCGAACACTAACTCATCATGGGCTACCCAGATCCAGGACCCCCTGCCCTAATTAGACACACAAGATGTGTCCTACTATCATGAGGATGACGCCTCTCCCTTCAGACCTTACGCTCATGAAGCCCTACACTTCAGATGCCTCACCTGTGAAGAGAGGATTTTCCAACTACAGCTGTCAGGCAAGGCGGGTAGTGGAGAATGCCTTTTGCATCCTTGGCCAAACAGGTTTCCAGTACTTTCTCACCACCGATGTTTTAAGCATCACCACAGACCGTGAGGAGGATCGTGACTTGCTGCATCCTGCACCAATCTCATTCGCACCCGCTACCAGTCTGCAGAACAGACTTTGTCGACTGTCAACGAAGGGGTAATGGAGACATGAGAGCCGGTAATGAGGCATAAGGGCAACGCTGAATAGATACTGTGGCATGTGCAAGGCCCCAACAGAGCTTCTATGTGAAGGGAAAAGCAGCACAACCTCCTGAAACAGCTGATGCAACTCCCCAGCTGGAGCAGTGGAGTGACAAGACAGGATGGTAGATGCTTCAATGGATGCTTCCTTCAGCCTGTCTCATCACATGATGAGATTGTGCCATTATGTTGAGTGCCTACAATCGAACAGGGCATTTAATAAAGAGTTGTGTTATGTGAAATGTGTTAATGAATGATTAAATTGTTATTGATAATTAAGGCCAATAGTAGTGCACCTGGAGGCGGGACTATCCAGTCCCACTATGCGTGCAACTGGAGCGTTATCTATCCCACAGCTATTACCCATCCCACAGATTCTAACCCATCGCACAGCATTACCATCCCAAAGGTATCCCTGCCCATCCCACTGCTATCCTTACCATCTCACAAGCATGCAAAAAGGCTAAACCATTCTAAAGGTTTCAACAAGACTTTATTGACTAAAAGACTGAACAAGTGTGTGAAGCAAAGTTAAACTTTATTAATAACAAGCCTGTAAAAGCAAAGATGACTCCAAGAAAAGTTTTCCACAAGCGCAAAGATAAAGTCAACAGTTAGCAACCAGTCTCTGCGCACTCTTCTCAGTCACTCTGAGGTGTAGCCCATAGTCTCAGGGTGAAGGTCCAGTCGGTGCGAGGTGGCTGCTGCTGGAGTCTGGTCTGAAGGCACATTGGGGTGCGCTGCCCCGAGTGGACAACAGGGTGGGTATGGAGGAAGCTCTCAGAGAGCTGGCTCAGTTCCCTGTGATGTTGAGAGCCCTTCCTCCCAAACATGGGTGGTGTCGAGTCCCAATACCGATGACAGATGTTCTTGAGCCGGGCTTGGGCTATGGGGTTGAGGAAGGAGGAGTTTAGTGGGCTGTCTGGCTGCAGGCTGCAGCGACGTGATGCATGGGTGGCATCATGTGGCGCGGGTGCATCTGTGATGTCGGTGCATCGTTCGGCATCGTGCGTCAATGACCTGTTGCTGGACTGGGAAGGGCTGCCTGTGCTGCTGGAACTCTGGTAGCTGCAGCCGTGTTAGCCGTGAGGCCTGTGGAAAGCCTTGGAAGGTGTGACATTCACCTGTGGTTGAGGAGCAGACCTACGGGTCGGAGCAAGGTTTCAGCTGCGTCTGGAGGTGTGCAGAAGACCTGTGATCCTCTTCCTTTATACTGGTACTGTGATTCGGACTTCCATGAGGGTCTGGTGACGTGGTGAGAAAGGGCTTTTGGTTGAGGATGATATGTTGGTGTTACCAGCTGAGAAGGAGAATCTATGCTGCTTTGATGGTGTCCCTGATCTCCAGCAGGGACAGTTGTGCTCTGCCCTCCCGGTTGGCTCTTGCCTGCTTTCTGTGGAGGTGGGAGCTGCAGGGTGGGTTTGAGTCTCTGGTGTCAGCGTCCTCTCCTTGGCTCCCCACTGCATCAGGGGGTCCTCAACGCGCTCCACCACAGGGAGTGCACGCTGTCGGGGGTCTCTGTCGGTGGGGCGGCTCCACAGATTACCTGCCCTGGACACGGAGCTGACTCTTAGCCAGAAGAGGACTGGCTCTTGATGGGCTGCCTGAGAAGAGGTAACAGTAGGGGCTGCACCTCGGTTGGCGGGACCTCACCCTCCAAGAAGCTGCACTTGGCCATCACATAGTCTCGGTCAGTGAACTGGACATGCCTGGCCAGACTTCTCTGAGGTGCCAGCTTCCTGTACCAGGTTGCATGTGCTCCACCACCTGAGAGGACCTGCCGAAGTGTAAGCCCAGCTCTCCGCCTTCTCTCTCCAAGCCGCCTGCTTCCTCTTGTGTCTTGAGAGAGCCTGTGTCCCTTCCGCCATACGGTTAACTTGTTCTCCCTCAGCCATTCGAGACCTCATCTCAGTTAGTTCCTCTTCAGATGGAGTACTGCCTCTCTCCCTATCTCGCGTATGCCTCTTCCTCCCTCTGGCAGGGCCTTTGGGCCCTCATCAGAAGGGCTTTGAGTAGTCTAGAGGCTGGTCCACCATACCACCACCACCAGCAAGCAGCAAACAACAGCAGCAGCAAAAGCAGCAGCAGCACCCAGCAGCACCAGCAGACAGAGTAAGCACCAGCAGCACCAGTAGGACCAGCAGGACAAGGAGCACCAGCAGGACCAGGGAGCAGCCACCAGCAGAGTAAGCCCCAGCAGAGAAGCCCCAGCACCAGGAGCAGCACCAGCAGAAGCCCCACACCAGCAGAGTCATCCCAAACAGCAGAAGCCCCAGCAGAAGCAGAGTCAGCACCAGGGGGTGGGATGGTTGCCCTGTCCTTCTTGCCAGGGCTGGCAGAAGATGGCACAGGCTTCCTCTTCTTCCCCATGGTTGTTGGCTGGAGATTTTTTCTGGCAACAAGGTCTTTCCTCTGAATGGTGACCTGCTGCGAGCCTGCATCCTTTAATATCGCGGGGCTGACGCAATGCATCCTTCCACATGTGCAGTGAACGCTTTGCATCCACTAGGCATCCGCTAGGCATCCGTGATGCATCCGCGTCATCCGCTAGGCATCACTACCGAATCTGCTCCTTTCGCTGTGCGTCCCCTTTGCTGTGCTCCCCCGGAAGCCCTGCGGATGTGCCATCCGCTTCCATCCGCTGGCTTCTGTGGAGCATCCGCTTCCATCCTGGCTACGTCCTCTCCCTGTCCATTCCTTTCCGTTGTTGTCCGCCTGCTTTATGCAAAATTTGGGGCACTTTTGAGAGCGGATAACAACGGATGGAACATTTTCTCATTCGCTGTGTCCTTTTTACATACTTTTGCATCTGTCAGCCTATGTGACAGGCCTTTAGTATCAGACTTACATTGAATCGTAGAATATCAGTCAATTAGGAAAATCGGTGGAGCAATAGCAATACTTTCCAACAGAAAGAAATAAAGATACACTCTCTTCTCTTCTGGACTCAGACTAATACAATCCAGGTTTCTGGCTCCATCTTAGGCCATTGAGAAACCACACCCAAATTGCATGCTCTTGCATTCCTTAAGACGACAAGTATTAAAATGTTTATCCTGGTTTATATATTTCTAACCCAAATACCTGTTAGGTGTTTCATATTCCTATCCTAACAATGTCTATGAACTTATTCATAGTGGACCTCTATTGGACCTCTATTGGAGGATTTCTTTTTTAATCTTTATTATTTTATATTAGTTAACGTGCCTTAGAACAGGGCTTCCCAACTCCTGAGCTGTGATCCACCATCAGGCCATGGCTTATTTCAGACGGGGCAGTGTGAGTGGTGGGCTGCCGCTTGCACAACTCAGTTCCCCTCTCTCCTCCAGGCCACCAAGCTACAAAGGTTGGTGAGCTCTGCCTTAGAAAAATGGGAGGGGGAGTGAGAGTGAGGGAGAGAGAAATATGCAAATCTTCTGCATTCATATTATACATCTACTCTGCCCCACATATATGCTCCCAGACTGGGCATTTAGAGCAACAGTCTTTTCCTTCACAAAACAGGTGCTGAATAACAATGGGCAATAAAGCTATGAAACAAAGTAGATAAGGATATTTTTGTTTGCTGAAACTTAAAAGACAATCAAGCAATATATTGCAATTTCAATAATAAATGAACAGAAAATATTAAAATATGAGTTTCAGGCAAAGAAATAGATTGCAATTGCAGTTTAAAGGGTAAAGAAGAAAGGCAAACCTCTTGAAAGGAAATCAGAAGTACATTGGAAGATGAAACAATTGAACTTAGAAGCTGCTGATTAAGTTGCAAATTAATTTGAGCTGTCAGTACAGATTTGGAATCTGCATCCACAAGGCAAGATTTGAAATCAGCATCCATAAGAAAAACTAGTTAATTATTGGATTGGTGACCACCAGGAAATCATACAGCTAGAGGCTAGACCAGTAAATCAGAAAGAAACATTTAAAAATAATGATATGACTATTTCCACAAGGTTGACATGTATGGTTATGTCAATGAATATGTGATGACCCAGGATGGGATACAAAAGCAACACAGTCACAAAAACAGGTGAAGTATCTTTAATTCCTTCAACTTGGCTTTAAAGCTCCAATTATCATTGACTGGAGACAAAAAACTCCCTCAAAAACAGTTACAAAAAGGAAGAACTTCCATTAAAACTCAAAATACATATACATTATAAATAGAAAACAACAACACAAACCACACTGAAGCAATTATTGAGACAAGGCAGGATAGGGGCTTGAAGATGTCCACATATATCAAAATACACACACAGGGAAGGATGCCAAACTCAGATAAGAATGGACAGACTATAAATATTTTCATGCTTTGTTTCCATCACTGGCCCATGCACAATCCGTCTTTTTAAACAGCTCACAGATGTAGCCCATGAAAGGGATCAAGGCCCTTTCCTCACCCGAAGACCACGCCATCACATTTCTCCCTTATCCTCTCCTCCCTGCATGCTCTCGGATGAAGAGGGGATGGGCCTGGGTCTTCCTCAGTTTCCTCCACAACCTCTGGAGCCACCCTTCCACTCCCTGTAGGCTGTACCTTCTCTCCCTCGGAGTCAGACTCCAACAGGAGAATGACAGAATATGTCCCCAGGAAGAGAGCCATTTTGATGAAATGGTGAAGATATTGCTCGCAAAACCTACTGTACATATTGTGAGTTCTAATCTTGCCTTAGGCATGAATGCTATCTAGTGATTTGGGACCAGTCACTCTCTGTCAACTCAACCCACCTCACAGTTTTGTTGCATTGGGGAAAACCCAGGAGGAAGGAGTATATCTATCTTGAGTTATTCATAATGGTTATTTATAGTTATTTAAGTCATTCATAAAAGAATAAAGGTGGGATACAAACAAACAAACCAGGCTGAAGTTGAGGGAGACTCTATTATTTCTTGAACACCAAGGGCCTGGAGAATTTCCAGAGTCCTCCTAGATTAGTGGCTCCAGAACTGTCTTGCCTCCTATTCTTGTAGGGAGATATAATTTTCCCCAATCTGGGGCTAACTCAGATCTCACATTCTCTTTTTGTACTCACATTCAGAGTTTTCATCATTCAAAACTTTCTCTTTCAAACTAGCCAGAAGTCATTCAAGCATATTCTCACTTTTTACCAAATTTGTAATTGTCTGGAAGAAGCATCTTATGCAAACAGTCTTTGGGTTCCAGTCTCTGCAAAGGTAATTCTGGAGGGGGGGTGGAATTCTACTAGATATGAGATGGTTTCTCTCTAC
Organism: Laticauda laticaudata; assembly: GCA_004320025.1. Taxonomy (NCBI): domain Eukaryota; kingdom Metazoa; phylum Chordata; class Lepidosauria; order Squamata; family Elapidae; genus Laticauda; species Laticauda laticaudata. The sequence continues at coordinate 12,583 of BHFT01031174.1, read as the reverse complement.
AGAGAGACCAGTTAGGACTTGGCAGAGAAACCACCTCATTCTAACTGAAAAAGTAACAGGTAACTTGCTCATCTTCTCCCTTATAATATAGGGGATATCCCTCCACTTAGTAGCAAATTGATATTATCCTAGTATAGTCTGGAAGTGCTTCATCAGCAGATACTCCAACTGCCTAAGTCAATAGGCAGTCAAGTGTGTCTCTTTCTGTCTCCGTCTCTAGTTTACTTCAGCAGATATGTTGGCATCACAATATGTGTGCAATTGTATGCATATTGATGCAGATTCTTTTTTTGACATTCTCAAAGTTCCTAGAACATGGAGCAAAATCCAGTTACATCTTTCAAAGAGCAGTCTTTTTTGAGATAAAGAAGGGTGTAGGCCTTTTTCATACCTGCTTCACTGAGCATGTCTCTTTTGATCTTGCTTTCAAAGTCCTGCTATCGGCTAGTGCAGATCCTAACTGGAAGGCCCTAACTTATGAATCTTATTTATTCATCCAGTCATTCAATTTCTATAGCCACCCAACTCAACCAAATGATTCTAGGAGGCTTTCAATTCTAAAATTCTAAAACAATCAAAACAATGAAACAGTAAAAACATTTGGAGAATGCTGCCATCATAACACATTTACAAAACATTTTCTGCTTTCTGGTTTTCAGGTCTGTATGCATTTAATGAAAATGGTAAAAGTAAGAAAGTATCATCATCATTATCTTCATCATTTTTCTAATATAAGAAAGTCCTTATGGCTCAATGTCAGCAAGAGACTGAGTATTCCAGCAGCCTTTTGTGGCAACACAGTACTTTCCTTTTGATCCATGTAAGATAAGTTTAACAATCGTTTTCAACATCTCTGGTTTCTCTAGAGGTCAGTTAAATCTATCTCTGCTTATAACACTCCATATGTGTCCAGATGTCCAATATTACCATGAAGAACCTGTAAGGTAACTTGGAGCAAAACACTGAGGAAAAGACTGTTATTCAGAGTGGACAGCAATTACATTTCTATGTCATCTATACAGTATCCCATTTCTTACAAACAGCTTCTCTACTTTTTAATCACCTATTTACATCAGGATGATTTTAGCAAAGAACATGGGGTTTTAATCTGTCTTCTTTCACCCCAACACTTCTTCAAATAGGAGATCTGACAGTTGGGCACTTTTGTTCTCGTGGGGAAAACAAAACTGCATGCCGGTAAATTATTGTAATAGGCAATAGGAATACTCTCCTGGGAGTCCAGCTTGTTCTGCAATAAATCTATCATATTGCAATGCATCCATACAAGCAGCATTCCCAACTCATTTGCATACAATGTCCTGTAACTGTATCATTCTGATCAGGTATCTCTATATGTCCAATTGTTTCTATTTACACTCTTTATTCTGCTGAAAAGAAATTACATTGTAAACTTCCTAGAAGAGTTGCTATGTCAAATAAAAAGATAATATGAAACTATAAAAAAACCCAAGTACACGTGCTTTAGAAATAAAGGCATGTTTTTGAAGTGTAAGGGGTGCAGATGTTCTACTTAACTAGCATAAATCATCAATTTTGCCAAATATTGGTTCTAGGTTTGTCATCATCAGAAATAACTTGTTTATGTTGTAATCTATATCATGTGATAGATAAATTGGTCATTTGAATTCCAGATAGTGTAGACAATAACATTATTTAACATTAGTTTTAGCAAAAAGGGGAAAAATGAAGAGATTGACAAATGGAAAACAACTGTGTGACACTACAGCTATTGGCTAAATCCTATGATTTACTTATCACACTCAGAATTGTTGTGTATAACTTTTGTAAAACAGTATAAAAGGTTATAATTATTTCATAAGTTGCAACATTGTTACCTTTAGGGTTTTGTGGTACCAAATCAAAAAGTTGAATAGGAGAGATGTCTTTGGAAGAAAAACAGGGATGTCCTGCAAACCTATGCTAAGCAAGCAACAGAAGCTGAATTTTAAAGTCAACTCTTCACTTTCATATTGCACCTCTGTAATTGCCTGATGAATGGGGATTTTCATTTTGTGTGTCTACTTTAGAACTGATTAGAGTCAAATGCCAGAAGTGGCATAAAAATACTGCAAATAAATAAATAAATGCCTAAGAAATGAAGGACCCAGATGGGAACACAGCAAGTGATGGAACCCCAGCAAGAAATGCATGGGCTGTTCTCTGCACAGGACTAGCCAAAAATCAGATGAGTATCTGCCAAGCAAATGATTAAATACAAGTTCCATCATAAACAATGTGACTAATGTACTAAGGTGCAATATTGGATGTGTAAGTACATGTTTTTCATTTTTGCATTATTTTTTTCAGACATCTCCTCATATTTCACCTCCTCATGACAGGTGAAATATTTGGTGACCCAGGGCATGGCACAAAGGCAACACAATCAGATCATCCCTTTATTAGCTCCAACTTTGCTCCCAGTGCCCTGGTTACTTTTTGACTAAAGAAAAACTCTCCCAGGAACATCCTTTGACTGCAGAGAATCAAGTCCAAAATGTGATCAACAAAAATTGTAACTAATAAGTCCAATTAAGGCAAAATGAGGTAATTAGTCTGGCAGGGCAGGAGCAAGAATTCCAGATGTGAAGGCATGGCAATAACTCAACACGGTTGGGAAGATGCCAGGAACAGAGATAAGCAAAGTCAACACAAGATAAACTCACATTTGCTCCCAGCAGCTGCCGCACTCAGCATGAATTTCTCTTAAACTCTCTTCCCAGGTGTGGCTAATGAAGGGAATCAGGGTCCTTTCCTCCCCCATAAGCCACACAACCCACATTGCTCTCTTCTCCATCCCTCCCTACATGTCCTAGGATGAAGAGGGGGTGGACCTGGTTCTTCCTCTGAACTCCCTCCCTTGTTCTATCTCTTCCCTGCTCTGTCCAGCCAGACTTTGCCCTTCCCCAGTTTCCTCCTCAGCAAGCAGAGCCACACTCGCACTTTCCTGTCAGCTGTTCATCTTCCTCCTCAGATTCAGACTCAGACAGGGGCACAAAAAAATCCTAGAAACAGGACTGTAATCTTTGTAGTTTAAGCTGTTAAAGGATAATAATAGAATGTTTTTATATATGTTTCCCCTGAAAGCAGAAATCTAGGTGACAAAGCACTGTTATAGTGCTTCAACATGATTGACTTAGGTATACATGAGCAAAAAGAGTCTGCTTGATTTCTTTTTTAGTTTTGTATCGTCCAGGTGCAATGACATCTTTTTTTTTTAAAGCATAATATAGCATATATATATTGTTTTTTTTTATGAAACACATTTCTTAGGGGCTTCTATTTATTAATCTATTATCACACCTTCAAGACTCAATATTGAATCTTTACCATCTCATCAGTAAAATGCAATCTGAGTGCTTTTGTTAAATCCTGGTTAAAAGATGGCAAAATGAATTTTGTTAAAAATTCCCAAGTCCTCTGCTGACAACTGATTTAAGCAGAAACATTGATTTTTCAGAATAATTATTTGATAATTATCATATATTCCTCACTGATTGCATTCATGAAAGTCCATGAAAAGTTAGATTAGAAAAACATTGTTTTATATTTTGAAGAAACTCTTTCATTTCCTGGCACAGTTTTTTTGGCTTATTTATTGGAGGAAAATGAATGAAATCTTTGCAAAATTATCTGAAATTCCATTAGAATTATTATGTTTATTTGATTCGATTTACATTCTGAGTCCATTCTCTATTTATTTTACTCTGATGACCATATTAAATATAAAATGCACATATCCCATGTTGTATGAAAGCTTGAACACACATAAACAGTCCTCTCAAAATATAGCTAATGAAATACTGAATATATTAAACATCAATGATGAATATATTCAAAAAACTGAAGTAGCTTTTTTCGGTGATGTACAAAATCTTCTGCATAAAATCCACTCGTTAGTCCAAGAGATATTGCTTATCAGGTAATGTCTGTATAAGAATCCACAAAACTGAATCCATAATCATTTCTTTCTTATTCACAGAGTGCTGAAAGGTGAGAAAGAAAGATTTTTTCTCAAGATGGAGGAAACATTCATTTCTGTATTCCTGGTTTGACAGGCTCACTCAAGTGGTCTTCATAAAACTCCAATTACTATTATCAGGATTTCTGAAGATCAGTGGGATGACTTGAATTTGTGAGTACTGCAACAATCTCTTTAAGAAGAGATTGGACAACATTTTGTCTGAAATGTTATTAAGGTTTCCTGTCTGATTAGGAGTTGGACTAGAAGACCTCCAAGGTTCCTTCCAACTCAGTTATTCTGTTAGATGCTTGGCACAGGTGTCCACTATTGTGCGTGTAGCCTCTTTGTGGCTCTTGCAAAACCAGCAGAAATGTAGAATGATAAAGAAGCAGCACTGCATTTCTCATACAGGTAGCCCTTGACTGAAGACCAATCACTTAGGGATTGTTTGAAGTTACAATGGACCCTGAACAATGGTAGTATTCAGCCGGTTCTCACCAGTTCGGATGAACCAGTAGCAAGGATTTGGCATGGGTCACCGAACTGGCAATAATTTCTGGCTGGCCACACCCCCAAACTGGTCGCCTGGTTGTCACTCGCTCACTTGCCATGCCTGCCCGATGCTCACTCATCCTGTCCTGCCCACCTGATGCTTACCCGCCCAGTCATTTCTTAAGTTATTTCTTTTTTTTCCCTCCCAACAATCAGCTGTTCCTAAGATCAGCTGTGCTGGGTTTCCTCTTGCTTACTTACTACTTTGCCCAGGAGGCTTCTGTGAGGCCCAGAAAAGCCAAAAATGGAGGGGGTGTGCAGTCTCCCTGCCCCCCTCCTTTTTTTTTTTTTTT
>BHFT01031173.1:0-13348 GCA_004320025.1 Laticauda laticaudata | reverse complement strand
AAAATTTGCTCATCCGCTGTGTCCTTTTTACATACGTTTTGCATCCGTTGACCAGTGTGACCTCGCCTTTACAGAGTCAGCACATTGCCCCAATGATTTGGGTCCTGGTTAAGTGAGTTTTGCCCCATTTTAGAATTTTTCTTGCCACAGTTGTTAAGTGAATCACTGCAATTGTTAAGTTGGTAATAGGGTTGTTGAATGAATCTTCCCCCCCCCACACTGACTGTGTTTGTCAGAAATTTGTAAAAGAGATCACATGGCCCTGGGACATGACATGTCATAACTATGAGCCAGTTGCCAAGCATCCAATTTCAATCACATGACTTTAGCAATAGCAACAACACCTAGACTTATATACCACTTTATAGTGCTTTGTAGCCCTTTCTAAGCGGTTTACAGAGTCAACATATTGCCCTCAACAATTTGGGTCCTCATTTTACCCTCATTTTACCCATTTATCCCTCAGAAGGATGGAAGGCTGAATCAACCTTGAGCCTAGTGGGATTTGAACTGCCAAATTGTAGGCAGCCAGCTGCAACAGAAATAGCTTGCTGTATGTACTCTAACCACTGCACCACAGAGGCACACATGGTTCAATCTAAATGTCTGAAAATGAACCACAGATAGCATGTCGCTTCCTATGAGTTTCTCAAGGCTTTCGGTTATTCACATTTGGAGCAGAATGAGACCACCATTGTACCTTTGGTATTGCAAAACATCCTGACTTTCTGTGTCACTTACATCATAGTGAAGAAGGTCTTTTGAACCCCTTCATTATACTGGTCATGCTGAAAATAGAAAATAGATTCATTTAAGAAGACATCTGAACTATGTTGAACATTTCTATATATGCAGAAAGCATGTTGTGAAAAGCTTTTAATCATAGCTAATGAATCAGGCTGAGTGAGGCAATGCAAATAGTAAACAATGTTATTAAGCAATTTATAAATATCTTTGATTATTGAAAGCAGCTGCTCAGTCATGGAGTTCTAAAACAGAGTTTAAAAAATAAATTGGGAAAAATGATTTAAAGCCAACCAACTGGGTGTCAGAATGATGCTTGTTCACTTGTTTGTCAACAAAATTCCAGTTAGGTTGTTTTAGTTCCTTCTCAGGGCAACAGGGAAGGGCTCAGGTGACATATAATACATTTCACACTTATCCAATGATCCTTATTGGACTGATAAGAGGTCAGCTATTAGAGGCTCCAAGTCTAAAAAATGGAGGAAAGATTTAGCGGTTGAAATCAATCATCCCATAATCTAAGTTAATATTGCAAGGTATAATCAAAATGAAGAAGTGCAAAAACAAACAATGCAGTGCACAACAATAAGCCAACCCTCTTTATGTTCCTCTGCAGTTGTCAGACAAATCAAGCTAGCTCCTTTTTACATGTACCCAGTCATAAATCTGTTCTGCCCACTTATTGCACTATTCTATTTTTCAAAAAAATAGGAATGTTTGCAGTTATTGCAACTCTTCCTGCCATTTTAAAGATATCTTTTTTTCCCCATTTCCATATGCTGGTAGTCAAGATTTTTGTTCATTTGCATTTTTGTAAGCACATTTCTTGAGCTATGAAATCCATTGAAAACTGAATGAATGAATAAAAAGAAATATAACTTTGTTTCAGTCCTTTTAGTGTTAATTAGGTTAATTTGCATAAAATGCAGATTAAAAACATTTACAAACATCTGTAGCTTGGAAAGATATATTTTCCAAAAGTTAAAGCATATATATAAATTTATTTGCATTCCTGGAATAATGCAAATATTTTACTAATGTATTTATTAGAACAGTCAATACTATTGGCCAAAAAAAGTGAAGAACTCCTACAAATGATTAATATGCGGGAGAGCAAATACTCTTATATTATAGATCAGAGTAGAGAAGGAAAAGGATAAAAAGAAAAGGGAATTATGAGAGTGCACACACTTTGGAGTATAAATCAGGAAGCTAAACTTTTATAAGAAGTAGGCTCAAAATAGAACATTATAACTAGAGGCATCCATGGGTCAGTAAAAGAAAAGTGAAGATGACAACTTTGTGTGCATGATTATAGCAACTACCCTGATTTTTTGACGAACATATATTTTTATGTTTATTATTTATTTTTCACATCTTTGAACTGCTCATCTCTCCGAGAGAGGGAGTCTGAGCAGTGTGCAACAAAGTATTAAAATATAAAATGATTGTCAACTTTGAACTGAGCCAGGCAGAAGCCATTTTTTTGTTTCTCAGTTGCCACATAGAGGGGAAGGGGGCAGTGGTGAGATGCAAACTTTTTTATTTCTGGTTTTGTGGGCACGCGTTGACCATTCTGAAATGGGCAATGTTAAGCTTGAAAACTTACCTTACCGTCAGCACTGGTGAGTTTTTACTCAGAGGAGCAGCAATGTGCTCTGCTGCACAAATCAGCTGAGCTACAAACAAAGGAAATATAGGACAGGAAAGGGCGGGGATGGGTGGGCAGGGCCAACTGCTGACCAGCGCTACCGGATTGCTAGAACCGGTACGAACCAGCAGCATACCACCACTGGAAGTGGGGAAGGAGGTGGGAATGCCTTAGTAGGCGCAACAGAGAGTTTTCTCTTGAGAACCAAGATCATCTCTACTGATAACGAATAAGGTCAGGGAAGGAGTGCTTTGAGAGCCCACAAATTAACCCAATTGGCCAAAGTGACCTGTGACACTTGGAGATGGGATTATTTCCTATTTTAATTATACTGAAAACCTCAGGAAAGATTTAGAATTGCTTTTCCTTTGAAGTTGTGCCGATATGATGTACTCAATAAAGAAGAGCTTTGAGGAGTATCCTCGTCTCAGAGTTCTGATTTGCTTGGATTCATTTGTTGGAACCTTGACAATGATATAAAAGTTTTACAAAAATCTAGACAGGAGCACGGATAATCAAGCTTTGCTAAAATTAATTGAAAGGCAAAAGGAAGGCTCTCAGGCACTAACTAGTCCCATGACTGTGTGCTCCTCTGGGTTCCCCACATAAAGCCACAGAGCCATGTTTTGACTCCTTTTCAAAAGCAGGAGGGTGGGGACCTACCTTACATCTGAGGCACATATAAATACCCCTACATATTACTGTGGTCTTTGCAATGTGTTTTTGATGATATGGAAGAGGTTATTTTTCAGATGAAAAATATTGCCATTTTATAAAATCATTGTTTTCTTTCTGAATGATGCCTTTAAGAAAAACTGATTCTTTGCAGTTTCTCCTACATTTATTATAATTATTTTAAAATGGTTACTTTTGAATGCTAGCAAAAAAACAAAGTATTTTGTTTTTTAAAGCCTAAAATCTTTCCTATTGATCTGACTATTATCTGAGTAGGCTTTCGCATCTTTCTCATCACTCTTATTAGAATCTTCTTAATATTCCGAATTGTTCTATGTCACAGTGTCATGCCCCTGTCAGAGTCTGAATCCAAGGAGGAAGCCAGACAGCTGATAGGGAATGGGAATGTGACTCCGTTGGCTGTGAAGGAGTTGGGCAAGGGCTTTGTCCAGCAGGGCAGAGCAGGAAAAAGATAGAACAAGGGAGAGAAAGTTCAGAGGAAGAACCAGACCCACCGCCTTTTCATCCTAGGCCATGCAGAGAGGAACGGAGAAGAGAGCAATGTGGATTGCATGGCTTACGGGGGAAGAAAGGCCCTGATTCCCTTCATTAGCCACAGCTGGGAAAATAGTTGATAAGAAAGGCAGGCTGTATGTGGCAGGCTGCTAGGAGCAAATGTGACTTTAGCCTGTGTTGTTGTGGCTTATCTGTGTTCCTGGCATCTTCCCAACCATGTGGGTTTTGCTGTGCCTTCAAGTCTGAAATTCTTGCTCCTGCCCTGCCAAACTAATTACTTCANGCTGTTTGGCTTATTCATTTTGTGTTGACCATGTTTTGGACTTAATTTTCTGCAGTCAAAGGCTGTTCCTGGGAGAGTTTTTCTCCAGCCAGAAGGAGAAACATTGGGGGACATTGGGGACAAAGTTGGAGATAATAAAGGGACTCTTATTGATTATCTGACTGTGTTCCCTTTGTGCCATGCCCCGGGTCATCACATCAGGGACTGATTTCTTTGATGCTCCTTCTTTTTAATAATCAGCCAGAAGCCCCATTCATACTTATGGTTCTGGACCATTCCAGCATCAACTGTAATGTAAAAGAAACTCAATAGGAACCATAACTGACAGCAATCAGATGTTTATATGGAAGCAACATGAATAATAGGCCATGGGTTGATCTTCTAATGTTTTCTTTTCATTTTCTATGCAGTGTTTGCCTAGGCAGTCATAAATTAACATTAACATGTCATGAAAAATTACATTCAATATTTTGATTCCAGAGTTGCTACACTGAATTGCTTGTTTTCATTTTTAAATTGTTACTTTAAAATTTCATTGAGGAAAAATGTCTTGTTTACAGGCAAAAACATTACTGCTGCTATAGCCAAACATAGGCATAGCTAATCAAAGCATTTTGCACAGATTATTTGTTTGTTATTGCTTTTGTGGTTATTATTTGTGTTACCATGGAAAACTATGCAGTGTTTTCAAATAAAGATGGGAGAAGCTGCATAAAATCCTACACAGAAGACTACACTTATTGTTAAAATAGATTCATATTTCATTGCCACAAATATGGGAGAAGCTATATAAAAAAAACCATCAGTAGATGATGTTTTTGAAGCACTGACAATCAGTCCTCAGAGAAAATGAACTAAAAAGGGCTAATTCTGGATTAAAAGGTATGCAGATTTCTCTCATTTTAATGATGAATAAAGCTAAACAGAAACAAACAAAAAGCCTCATGTTAAATAGCACAAAATTCGTTTGAAGGCAGCATAATGATTAAAGGCTAGGTCACACTGGCCGACGGATGCAAAAGCTAGTCCACGACGGGCCGGACGGGATGCACAAACATTGCACAAAAGACCAGAGTGGACAAGGCAAAATTTCGGGGGTGGCTCATCTGTTGTTATGCCACTTCAAAAGTGCCCCCATTTGCATACAGACAGAATGGACAACAACGGAATGGAACGGACGGGGGTAGTAACGTAGCGAGGAGGGGTGAACGGATGTATCTGAGTCGAGGAAGCCTAGCGGATGAAGCGGATGAACATCCGCAGGGGCTTCACAGCGTTGGAGAATAGCGAAGCAGACGCATAGCAGAAGGAGCAGATACATGCGGATGGACACGGATGGGCATCACGGACGCCTATAGGGATGTGCATAGCGGACTGTCGTACGGCCGGGATGCGTAGCAGATGCGTAGCGCATGCAAGTCGTCCACTGGCGCATGGCAGGGAGGATGGGGAAATGCGATTAACTCCGTGGATATAAAGAGGATGGCAGCTCGCCAGCAGTCCAAGTCATTCAGGAAAGACCTGCTGGCCAAGACATCTTGAAAGACACCAATGGTTCGACAGTCATGGAAGAAAAGAAAAGCGCTGTGCCTACTCGCCAGCCCTGGCAAGAAGGCAGAACCACCATCCCACCCGCCTGGCACTGACTTCTGAAAGCTGCTGTGGGTGCTGTGGCTGCTGGGTGGTGCTCCTGGTGTTGCTTGGTGCGTGGTGCTTCTCCTGCTGGGTGCTGCTGGTGCTTCTCCTGCTGGTGCTGGCTGTTGCTTCTCTCTGGCTGGTGCCTGTGCTGGTGTTGCGGTGCTCTGGTGGCTTCTCTGCTGCTAGTGATGGAACCAGCCTCCCAAGTGCTCTCAAAAAAGGCCCTGAAGGCCCTGAAGGCCCTGCCAGAGGGAAGGAACGAGGCAAAGGCAAGGGAAGAAGGGGAGAGGAAACAGTATTCCATTCCAAAGCGACCATGAGGAAGGGAGGTGCTGGAATGGTTGAGGGAAGAACGAGTGACCTGTGGAGGAAGGGCCACAGGCTCGTATATCGGCAACACCAAGAGGAGAGCAGGCAGCTTTGGAGAGACAAAGGCAAGGGAGGGCTATCACTTCCAGACGTAAGCTTCTGGATGGTGGAAGCACATGCCACACCCTGGTATGGAGCAAGTCTGCACCTGAAGAAGATCTGGCTAGCGCGCACATGTTCCAAGCTCACTGACCGGCGTGAGATTTATGTCATGGCCAGGTGCACATTTCCTGGAGGGTGAAATCCTCCCACCGAGGAGAGCCACTCTGTCCAACCTCTCCACATGACAGCCCACTGAACACCTACACTACCTCTTCCAGTGCCAGGAGAACAGCCTGCGCATGTCCCAGTGCAAGTGTTCTTTGGAGGGCCCCGACAACAGAGACCTCCCGATCAGCTGTACTTCCCCAGCCAGAGGACATGGAGGAGTCCCTGTCTCAAGATGGAGCAAGAAGAAGCAGTAGCCAGAGACCCAACCCACACCCACACCCAGCTCCACCCTCCACAGAATAGCAGGCCAGAGAGGCAGGACCGGAGAGGGACAGGAGCCACACTGCTCCTGCTGGAGATCAGGGACACCATGCAAGACCAGCACAGAATCTTCTGCTCTACAGATAGTCCGACGAACGATATACAGTCCTGCTAACCTGCCAAGCGCTTCAATCATGTACGTGAGCCAGACACCTCATGGACCTGCCTGAGGCCAGTACCTAGGTGATGAAGGGAGAACACAGCACTGTGCACTGCTACGACTGCCTCGTCGGCTGGCGGGCCCAGTGCTGTGAACTGCTCCGACCCACGCTCGCAGGGTCTGCGTCCTAGCGCACCCCGAGCGAAGTCGCCAGCCCTTCCAAGCGGCTTCTCAAAAGCCCCTCACCTACAAGGCTACAAGTACCTTCAGGACTTTCAACAAGCAGTAGGCAAGTACGCTTCCAAGTCCAGGGCCCAGGTTACTCGCACGCGCGCCACAGTGCCTCACCTGACCCCAGCGTGCCAGATCAGACAGCCCTACTAAACTCCTCCTTGCATGGCGCACCCACAGCCAAGCACCCCTCAACAAGAAAATCCTGTCATTCAGGTCCTGTGCGTGGACATCCCAGGTCCTTGAGGAGAGTGGCGCCTCCATCAACCTCTCACGGAGAGGACTGGTGAGTCAGCTCTCGCCTGAGAGCTTCTCTGACATCACACCATCCCACTGTTCTTACTGCTCGGGTCCAGAAAGCAGTACCCCAATGCGTGGCCTCGAGTACCAGACTTTAGTTAACACAGGACTACCCCTACTGTATGGAGGTCATAGCAGTCCCTTCGACGCTGCACCAGCCTGAGACCAATGAACGATGCCTCAGCTAGTGACTGAGAATAGAGTCTAGAGACTGAGTTGTTACCCTGTTCACTCTTATTGTTGCGTTAGAAGATGGCGCAGACTTTACTTGGGTCATTTTGCTTTACCTTTAATTAAAGTAGATAACAGTTTACTTAAGTACATGGTTGTGTTATGTAAAGAGGGTTATCTTTGCTTCAATCTGACGACTTGGGTTCATTTTATTTTACTGTAATTGTAAACTGTGTGGTGGAAAAATCTCTGTTGAAAAAAGGGTAGCCTATATGCAGCTTGGTGAGTGTGGATAGGTAAGATGATAGTTGGTCTGGGATTGGTGAAGCGAATAGACTAGCTGTTTGGGTATGGGATAGCAGTGAGGATGGGTAGATGGATATGTCTTGTGGGATAGTGATAAAGCTGGCTCGGCAGTTGCAAGCAGCTAGGGCGGTCTGGGGTAGTGTCCAGCCCTGCGCGCAGTTGCCACACGATATGGCCCTGTTAGAGAATAACAATTTGTCATTGAAATAGCAGTCAGACCGGATGTCTTGACGGATAGAGGCGGGTTTAATGAAATCATGTTCGCAGTGAGTTACACAACGGATGCAAGTACGCGTTTCCAAACGGATGGCCAGAGCTTTTTTTGCTGTGTATCCTGATTTAACATCCCTGCAGTCAGAGGTGTTCTGAGTCTTGTATGTCGTGATCATATTAATGTGGAATATGGGCTTTAGATCAAGTACATGATCCATGACTTTATCTCTCAGAATCTAGAGGTGGCTATCTGCTTAAAAACAAGTTTCAGAACCACAAGCCAAGGTCCATTTCACTGCAATGAAGAATAAAAAGAAAGTTTCTGGTAACTTCATATTTGAACTATTTGTGATGGACCAATATATGGTCCTTGCATATGAGCCTACCCCAATTCTTTTTGGCTTCTATAGCAATTGCGCTTAGACTTATATACCGCTTCACGGTGCTTTACAACCCTAAGTGGCTTTCAGAGTCAGCATATCATCTCCAACAATCTGGGTCCACATTTTACTGACATTGGAAGGATGGAAACCTCAATCAAGTTCAGGGTTTGAACTACCAATTGCAGGCAGCAGTAGAGAAGTAGTCTGCAGTTCTGCATTCTAACCACTGCACCACCTCAGCTCATCATAATTCCTAGTATCTCTAGGGCAAAGACACACAGCTCCCTCAAATGTTCTTTTAATTCTTTAATTCCAGAACTGCCTGTCTGATCAGAAGGGGCCCTTCACATCAATCAATCAGAATAAAACTGGGAGGGACCTTGGATGTCTTCTAGTCCATCCACTTGTTCAAACAGGAGATTCTATACAATTTGAGACAAGGGGCTGTCCAGTCTCGTCAAACCTCAAGTGATGGAGCAACCACAATTTCTGAAGGCAAGTGGTTAATTTTACTCACTGTTAGGAAGTTTCTCCTTAATTCCAAGTAATTGCTTGTCTTCTTGATTAATTTCCATCCATTTTTTCTTGTTCAGCCCTCTGGTGCTTTGGAACATAAGTTGACCCTTCCCACTCTTTGTGGCAGCCTCTCAAATACTGGAATACTGATATTGTGTCACCCCTAATTCTTCTTTCCTCTAGACTAGCCATACCCAGTTCCTACAACAATTCTTCTTCATTAATCCACCAAGGTGGTCTTCCCCAGAGCATGTCACTATGGTCACCTTAGATATTCATTGTTGATTTGCCATCAATATTTCACATTTTTATGGCATAAGGCAACCTCAGCCTTACCATTAGTTTATGGAAGACACCTAGTTTTGTCTATCAAATAGATAGTTTGTTTATCAGATTTCTATATCGCCCATCACACTGGCATGCCTCTGGATAGTTTACAGATAAACAGTAAAATGATATAAACGCGATAAGTAAAAACAAGTTAAAAGCTAGATTAAAACAAAGTTGAAAAGAACCATTACAAAGGTAAAAAGACAGAGTGGTTTGAAATGGTTGATCCCTGTCACTACACTTTTTCCTTTTGGTACACTTATGGTTACATTTTTGCTCTTACTTTACAGCTTGGTACAATTTTAACAGCATGATAAATGGTGGCTGAATGTATAGACACTGTATAAACATTTTTCATTACCTATCAGAAGCGGTGGGCTTTATAAGAAACCTTTTGCTGAGAACAGGATGGTTCACAATTGGTTACTGACAGTTATTGCAACTAGGGGATAATTTTGTTTTGTTCATCATATAAAATGCACTTTTATTGGTCAATGACTAAAATAAAGCTTCTCTCTGGCAGTTTAGACATGAGAGGAGGGAGGGAGGGAGAGAGGGGGAGAGAGAGAGAGATTGTCACCTAAATAAATAATGATCATATAAACAATGGCTTTAACATGGTTTCTGCTCTAAATGTTTTTTACATGATTAAAAATAAACATGCATAGCCAAAAGGGTGTATTTAAATGCATAGTGCCACATAATCGGAAGCTGTGCTGACCTAGATCAAAAAGGAAAAAGTCAAACATGATGCATAAACTTTTATACAGCAAATAAGACTGCTGTTTTCCCTTCCCCTTTCTATACCCCCAGCAATAAATATGAAAGAGATATAAAACATTTCATGAAAATATCCGCTGCAACAGGAGAATATGAAACAAGACAAGACTTTTTCTTGGATCACAAAGTTGCCAGTATCTTATGAATATTTCGTAGGATTGGCTCATCTTTGGAATTTTGCAAACCGTGGCCCTAAAAATATGGCTGTGTCATTATGGATATAACAGCACACACAGGATATTTTAAAATGTATTGCATGAATTTTAACGTAAGCATCTCTGATTAATAAAGATCAGTTCAAAGCATAGTTTAATCTGAGTGTTTTTCAAAAAAATCTTCAATTCCTCAAATTCCCTCTGTTGCCCTTTCTTATTATCCATGGAATTCTTTCCAGTTACATGTCTGAACTGATGGTTCTGAATGTGTTAGAAGCACAGCAGTCTGGGAAATAAGCAAGAATGCTATGTCTTCAACAAAAACCAGAACAAGTTCAGTAAATCTCTGATGTCATTTAGTTAAACTGGACACATAGTGTCAAGGCTATATCTATATATTTAAAAGTGAAAGACCACTCACACATCATCAAAAAATCTCCAGAAACGTAAAGTCTACAAACTTGAAATTTGGCATGTATGTTCCTCTTGGCTTCTAGGTGCTCACTACAAAAGGATTTTTCGAAATGACCATTAGTATTAGTATTTCAGAGCATTAGTATTTCATATATTATTATTAACACGCTCTGATGTTAAGGAATTCTACTCTCGTCCCCACCTGAAAAGAAATCTGTTCCAAATGCAAAACACAAGTAGAGGAGAGGAGTTTCAGTTTTAGTTTCACAGCANTCCTTGCTGTCTCCTTCTTGCTCACACAGCCAATATTGTTTCAGTTTCCATGTTTCAGTTTCCAAACAGCCCTCAACTCTCTCACACACTGACAGGATGCTAGCCAGATGAATACTGATGGATGCTGGTAGGCAGAGGCACAATTTTTCCCCTTATTTTCCTCCTCCAAAACTAAGCCCAGTCACATAGTTTTGTAGTGAAGCATAGGTATTGAGCTAATAATACTACATACCGGAGTATGTAGACACGAGTATTGGACACGAGCTAACAAAATGAAATTCAGTGGTGAAAAAAGTAATGTTCTACATTTAGACAAGAAAAACAAAATGCACAGGTATAGTATATATGGCATCTCACTCAATAGTAGTAACTGTGAGAGGTGTGCTGTAGCTGCCAAAAAAGCCAACACAGTTCTAGACTGCATAAATAGAGGGATAGAATCAAGATCACATGAAGTGTTAATACCACTTTATAATGCTTTAGTAAGGCCACACTTGGAGTACTGCATCCAGTTTTGGTCACCACGATGTAAAAAAAGTGTTGAGATTCTAGAAGAGTGCAGAGAAGAGCAACAAAGATGATTAGGGGACTGGAGGCTAAAACACATAAACAATGGTTGCTGGAATTGGGTATGTCTAGTCTAATGAAAAGAAGAACTAGGGGAGACATGATAACAGTATTCCAATATCTCAGGGGCTGCCACAAAGAGGAAATAAATCTATTCCCCAAAGCACCTGAGGGTACGACAAGAAGCAATGGGTAGAAGCTAATCAAGGAGAGAAACAATCTAAGGAGAAATTAGAACAATTAATCAGTGGAACAACTTGCCTCCAGAAGTTGTAAATGGTCCAACACTGGAAGTTTTGGACAAGATTGGATAACCATTTGTCAAAATGGTATAGGATTTCCTGCCTAAGCAGGGGGTTGGACTTCCAGCTCTGTTAATTTATTCTATTCTATTCTATTCTTGTGAGTCTTTTAGCTGTTCAACTATGTATGCACAATACTTAATTTCATCACCCTCCATACCCATTTCAGAAAAAGTAGCATTCTCAGCAGCATCAGAATTACAGCAGGATTGTCTAATGCTTAAAATATTCCTCCTGGATAAATCAATGATAAAAGACCTGCTCTTCTTTTTATGGGAAAATCAGTAAGGGCTACAAATGACTATAATGTTAATGTAGTTTTAAAATGTGCCACATAAGCAAATATTTACCTATGCATCCAAAAAGGTGAGTCAAGAACAAAATCTGCCTATAGTTCACTTCTAATGGTATTAATGATTATAAAAGGGATATACAAGAGAAGAAAATTCTCAATCAGAGAAATCAGTGTTTCTCAATCTGGAGAACTTTTAAGTTGTATAGACTTCAACTCCCAGAATTCCCTTGGTACTATGCTGGCTGAGGAATTCCAGGAGTTGAAATCCATTTTTTAAAACTTAAAACTGCCAAGGTTGAGCTATACTATTAATATGGCAAGCAGCTACAATTATTAAGGTTAATCTTAATAATAACACATAGTCTGCTATTTTCCAGAAAGGCAACATTATATGATACTACCATTAGTTTTCACAACTTCACTTTTGTGTAAGTGTTACAGAAATAAATCAATAACCAATTGATTTTTCCAGTAATGCCACATAGTGAAGGCACAAAGCTGGCTATGTATTTTGAAATCATTGGTGTAAAACCAAAGTGGACAATCACAGCATGATACATTTTAAGTCCTAAAGTCTTTCCAGACATTATGTAAATAGTTTCTGCTGGCATACTGTCTACACAGCTTAACATGTGTAATTCACTGCAGATCTCATTAGCTTTAGTTTAGATTACGTGGAATGGTTTCAGAGTGGGTTTCAGCAGACTTGTGCCAGTTCAGGTTAGCTGTGCAGTTCAGACAACACCATTAAATCACACTCCATTTGTTCTATAGAAAGTAAGATGAAGTATGAATCTTCTTGCAATTAATAAAACAGTGACCCTTATGGACATTAGTAAGTGACAGGTACAATAAAGCAAAATCTCAACGAGTTACAGTGATTGTAACTTTGCAACTGTTGATGGCTTCCTCAAACTGGAATCTTCCCAGACCTTTTGCTTTTTAAACAAAAGATCAGTTGCCATGTGAACAAGATGGCACACACAAGCACACCCATTGCCATTGTCATTGCCATTGTCATTACTTCCAATACATCTCTGAAACCATGGTTGTTGGTGGTGGCATTCAAAAAAATTCACTACCGGTTCTGTGGGAATGGTGTGGCTCAGTGGGCGTGGTGTGACTTGGTGGGTGTGGCAGGGGAATTATGCTGCAAAATCCCCATTCCTGGGGGAAGGTTACTGCAAAATCCTATTCCTTCCCCACTCCACTAACCTGCTTTCCAGTTCCGTTCTCCTGTTCAGGGCAACAAAAGAAGACCTAGCTTGATTAGCTGGGACTCAGGAGGCAGAGAATAGTTGGGGGCAGGTGGTATTTGCAAGTTGTCCAAACTGCTCAAAATTTTCATTACCGGTTCTCCAAAACTGGTCAGAACCTGCTGAATACCACCTCTGATGGTATTGCATCTATAGGCATGATTTAGTTTGCCGCTTGTTATGCTTCTTCCCACATTGAATGAAATGGGGCGTATTCTCCCCACTCCTGCTGCAAGAAAAGACTGAAATCCAAGGGGATATAGCTTTTATTTTATTTCTTGAAGATTATATAAATTATACAAACTGCATAATGGCGATGAACTAGATCAGCACGTTATACGATCCTCTC
>BHFT01031171.1:55335-102287 GCA_004320025.1 Laticauda laticaudata | reverse complement strand
TTAGGTTCACCTTTTAAGTTGCATTACTGAAATAAATGAACTTTTGCACAATATTCTAATTTTTCGAGTTTCACCTATATACTACTATTCCTTTTTGTTTCTGTACTGCCAAGGCTGTGTATAATCTTCCTAATTTTGGGTATTCCAAACATTTCCTATATTGTTCTTTAATGTGTATTAAAGCACACGATGTCCACTTTTTGTTTTGCCAATCTTGTTAACATTTGTTTTCTTTTTGTAGGTGAATTCAATCCATAGGTGAAAAGCAGCTCTGGAAAAATCAAGTTTTTCTACCCCATTTTCTGATGACAGCACTGGGATGGTATAGTCCTGCAGCTTTTAGAGTCATAAAATAAATCTCCACCCCTTAACTATTGCCGTAACAATTTCCTATGTTACACTTTTACAGAACGCGATTACACAATTCTTGGGCTTGTTTATGAATAAGTTCATAATTAATTATGAGATGGCGCAAGAGCTCTTTGCAAGAATTCTAACAACCTGCAGGGACCGGCAACAGTCTGGAACGATTTGATAGCCAATATCGGCCATCTTTTATTACAGCAGAAAATGCCAGAAATCCTTTTGAGTGACAAGCACGTGATTGATCTGTAGAGGAATTCTATCAGGCCCTCAACACCGCGGCCCAAATTTAATCAAAACAGTTAAATCAAGAAGCAAAGAAATATTTTGAAAATCAGGAGTCTGACCAGCAGTGTATACTGACTGGGAAGTTTTTTTCTGAACCAAAAGTTCCTGGATTCAAATGCATTTTCTTCTACAAATTTGCGAAGTGGACATATTTATTTTACAATATTTGTATAGCTGCCCATCTCATTTCCATGCAACTCTTGGCAGAGGATGCGAGTTAAACACAAGCTAACAATTTGATAATTCAGACCTCTTGTGCAATTCTTCACTACTACAATGCTAAGTCAACCCTACCACAGATGTTTGTTATGAGGAATACCCCAAACACTTTACTATGTAAATATCAAGCATTGCTAATGGGCAGAGTTGATCAATAGAGGGACTGTAAAAGAGATTTTGGCCAAAACCAGTAAAGAAGAGATCAAAATGTATATATTTTTAGTTCTTTTTCAAAATCTATCAATATTCTTAACAGCATTAAATGAATAACTTAAGAAACAGCCAGTTTGGTCTAGTGGTTAAAGTACCAGGCTAGAAAATGGGAGACTGTGAGTTCTAGTTCTGCCTTAGGCATGAAAGCTGGCTGGGTGACTTTGGGCCAATCACCAGGAGAATGTGAGTTCTAGTCTCATCTTAGGCATGAAAACCAATTGGGTGACTTTGGGCCAATCACCAGATGACGAATTCTAGTCCCACCTTAGGCATGAAAATCAGCTGGAGGACTTTGGGTCAATCACCAGGAGACTGGGAGTTCTAGTCCTGCCTTAGGCAGTTGGTTGGGTGACTTTGGGGCGATTCCTTCCTCTCAGTCTCCCTACCTCACAGGGTTGTTGTTATGGGAAAAAATAAGAGCAGGAAGGTGTGATGGATATTTTTGCCGCCTTGAGTTATTTGTAAAAATAAAAAGTGGGATAAATGAATGTTTCTACCTATCCCATTTCATGGAAGTTTCATCCCCAAATCTAATCTATATTAAATCTATCTTGTTCGCTGATTCTCAATCATTTCTGGACAAGGACATCTGTGGCAATATACCATCCCAAAACTGAAAGTGCTGTTACCCTTTGTGGTTCGTTGCATTAACAACCTCCCATGTTTAAAATTAGGGTTGAAGATAAATCCACAAATTGGAAAGACAAAGCCACAAGGTTGTGTTATCGGTTTCTGAGGCTTGATGAGTCATCAGTGAAACCAGGAAAACCAAGGAGAGCCTGTGTGTGTTGCCAGCTTGGACCATCTGATGAACCATAAAGGTATGGTTTCTTATCTACATCATTAAACAGAAGATGATAGATACGTACGTGTGTGCGTGTGTGTGTCACTGTCATTGTGCTTTTAAAGTTGTAGCAACGTTTCAGCAGAATCTCATCTGCCATCATCAGGCTTCTGTATTGAGTTCATACGAACTCAATACAGAAGTATTAATACAGCAGTAGGCTAGCCTCAAATTTAAAACTAACGGCTGTGATAGCCTGACCCACATACGAACTCAATACTGAAGCCTGAGTCAACCTTGAGCCTGGTGAGATTTGAAGTGCCAAATTGCAGGCAGTAGGCAGCAGAAGCAGCCTGCAGTACCGCACTCTAACCACCGCGCCACCGCAGCTCAATTGGAGGGAGGGGGGAATCCTTGGTCTTCGCTGAGCTTGGTTGTTTTCTTGCAGATGTTTCATTACCAAACTAGGTGATATCTTCAGTGCAACCAGGACGCTTAGTTTTGCAAACAGCTGCTGAGATGCGAAACGAAAAGCAGACCCTCGTGTGGTTCTGGTAATTAAAAGACTAAGCTAAAGGGCAAAGGGAAGTCCCTTGCTTATATTTCATCTCTACGAGTCTTGTTTGGTCACCCTGGAGAAGCCACTGGTTCCTTATTCACTGATAAGGGGGAGATACCCAGTTTCCCAGAAAATACAACCTACCCTGAAAGTAAGTCCTAGCTTGATTTTTACATGTGCGCCCAATATAAGCCCTAATTAAGATCCCACCCACTTGCATGCATGGGTAAAAATTAAACTAGGATGGGGAGGTGGAACTGTTCTACTACATACCTTTGGATAGTTGTAGCCAGGCCTCGCACACCCTGACACCTGCCTTGCCGGCCCATTTTTTTCTGTGGCTAGCAAGACTTTCCTGAAGGCCTCTGCAGCTGATATGAAAGCTCTGGATCAATCCAGAGTTCTGTTATCAGAAAGCCTTGCCAGCCGCAGGAAGTAGTAGTTCCTGAAGGCCTCTGACAGCGAAAAAGAGGCCAGGGGCCACACAAGTGAGGTTAGTCAATGGATAACATCCCTAAAAATAAGACCTGGTGCCATTTTTGGTGGCAAAAAAATAAAATAAAAATAACACAGGGTCTTATTTTGGGGGAAACACAGTACGATTCCTGAAAGAACTAGGGTGAATGTTTTTTTCGGTAAGCTTGCATAGGTTTTAACTCCTTTGGAGATGCAGCTGTGAATTTCCTAGAGAAGCTAATGCTTTTTCGTACCACAAAGGAACATGTTGGTCTTAAAGGACAGGCACCTACCTGTCCTCTCCCTTCTTTCTATCCTGCAAAATGCCCAATGTGAAGACCAGAAGGGGGATCCAGAAGGGGCGGATTTTTACCTGAATAAGACGCCTTTGATGATCTGCCAGGCATTTGGGGCTTGTTGCTGGGGCTGGTTCGGCTGCTGAGTCTCCATGACCCCTTCGCCGCCCCCCGCGGTGCCATTGCTGGTCACTTGCTTTAGAAGCAGGGGACAAAGAAAAGAGAAAGACGGACATCACAAAAAGCTACGGGACGCAAGAAATCAGAGTTCTTAGTCAGGGAGATCCTGGGCCATAGATGCTGCTTTCAGATTCAGGCAGGTCTTTCCTCAACCTTGTCCCTGGATTTTAATTCTATAGTCTACAACAAGCATAGCCAGAGGTTAGGGATCATGCAGTTTATATAGGTACCCTTAAAATACAACCCACCCTGAAAGTAAGTCCTAGCTTGATTTTTACACATGCGCCCAATATAAGCCCTAACCAAGATCCCACCCACTCCAGGGTGCACAGGTAAAAATTAAGCTAGGGTGGGATGGGGGGAGGGGTGTGGGGCTGCCCTACTACTTACCTTTGGACAGTTGTAGCCAGGCCTTGCATACCCCCTGCCTTGCCGGCTTATTTCTTCTGCAGCCAGCAAGGCTTTCCTGAAGGCCTCTGTAGCTGGCAAGAAAGCTCTGGATCGATCCAGAGCTCTGTTATTGGCTGCAAAGGACTTCAAGAAAGCCTTGCTGGCCACAGAAGAAGTTCCTGAAGGCCTCTGACAGCGAAAATTGAGGCGGGGGGCAACAGGCGCAAGTGAGGTTAGTCAGTGGATAACATCCCCCCAAAATAAGACCTGGTGCCTTTTTGGTGGCTACACACACAGACACACACACGACAGAGTCTTATTTTCAGGGAAACATGGTAGTCTTTAACTTATGACCAGAATTTCTGTTGTTAAGCATAGCGATTGTTAGGTGAGTCACTCTCAATTCTGTCCTAAAGGTGCTTTTTTGAAGAGGCAGCTGGACTTTCTGGTTTTTCTTTGAAGACATTTCGCTTCTCATCCAAGAAGCTTCTTCAAGGTCTCCAAGAAGCTTCTTGGGATGAGAAGCGAAATCGTCTTCAAAGAAAAGCCAGAAAGTCCAGCTGCCTTTTGAAAAAAGTACCTTTGGGACAACCATGCAAGCACATGGCAGAGACTGGTTGGTTCTGTTTCCAGCAACAATTTTCATACAGTTGAATCCAGTGTTGCCTGGAAGTAAATTTTAAAGATGTGCCTTCATTGCTTTTTCTATGACAACTTAAAAATTCGACACGGTCACCTGGGATGAGAAGCCTACTTTCCTTGTGTCTACATTCCATGAATTTTCTAATCATCTTTTAAATCATTTTAATTTTCTAACTTGGGTGAGGTGGACGGTGTAGAAAATTGATTTTTAAAAAAATACCCCAAAAACAAATCCCGTTTTTTATGGCAATGGGTTCCAGATGACGTGAACTATATGAAAAAGTGCTTTTACTTTTTCAGCATCACTCCCAATCTATCTAAAATCTAACTGATTTTATGGGAGAGAGTAGACAGAGAATACTACTCTCTTCCTTTCACCCACATTGTCTGGATGTAAACCTTTCCCTCCTATTTTTTTTAAAGTTAAAAAGAAGCAACAGAAATACCAGTCTCCTCTTCTCCATAAAGAACTTCTAATGATTTCATAGCCATTTTCAAATGGAAGAGAAAAAGGCAACCATCCTACATTATCCCTTTGGGTTGAGGGCATACGAGAGCAGATACAGTACAGATAGCCCTCAACTTACAACAGTTCGTTTAGTGATCATTGAGGTGACAATGAAAGTGAAAAAAGTGACTCAGGACAGTTGTTCACACTTAGGACGGTTGTAGCTTCCCATGGTCAAATGATCAACATTCGTGTTCCGGGGTCACATGATTCCTCTTTTGCGACCTTCTGACAAGCAATGTCAATAGGGAAACCAGATTCACTCAACAACCGTGTAACCACCACTTAACAATGGCAGCAAGGTGGGTCATAAAATGGGACAAAGCTCGTTTAACAAATGACTCATTTAGCCACAGAACTTGGGGGCTCGGCTGTGGCCATAAACCAAGGACCACCTGTATTCAGCGAATGAAATCCTAAGCCAATGTTTTACTATTGCTCTGACGATCGATTGATGTTCACAGGAGGGCAAATTTCTTTCCACCCCAAGCACGGACAACCGAAGACGTCCATTAAGTTGTTCAGAGGCATTGCCTGGTTTTCATGATAACACCAAAGCAGAGGCAGAAAAAGTAACGCATGGCGAGAAGTTTTCTGATTGGGTAATCAACCCATTTGATCTCCTGTACGTTGATGTTAAATTGGGAGGTGTTATTCCTTTGTGAACTTCACACCACCCTTGCTGAGGAATCTCATTGGGCCTTGCCTCCCCAGCTAACCAGTTTGGTGAGATCTTTTGTCTCCTCTTAAATATGACTTTGAAACTTGGCTCTGACCTTATTTGCAAGCCTCGATTCTACTACTATATACTAACCTTCAATGTGGAAACCTATCCAATTAACCCCACTTTTGACCTGTATTCTTTTAATAAGTGACTAAATTTATCAGGAAGTTATGCAACAACCGCAACAAAATTACACATGTAAAGACTTCTCACTGACATTTTACACACACACATACACACACATCTTTAGGGAACAGTTTCAGTAAAGGGTCACCATATATCTCATCCCAATTATCCACACATAACCATTTATAAGCAACTTACTCCTAAATGGGAAGGAAAATCCGATTTTTAATTAACTCAGTAATTGGGGTCTTAAATTTGTCTTTTTACTGTTGAAGGACTAGTTAATTTGCTAGACTGAAAATCTTCCCCTAAAAAATGTTAGATTGGTCTGGAATTTAGTAGATTTCGACGGTGTGTTTTTACCTAGGTACATTGGTGTTGGGATTTATTTTGGGGGTCTATAAAGCCTTAATTTTATTACCATTTGGGAATCAAACAAAGCATTAATTTTTCAAATGTTGAATGATACCATTTGCACAACACCAACCTAAATTATATTGTTTATAGCTATAGGAAACCTTCCAATGTTAATTCCATTTTACAGATTTATGTTCCAGACTCACAGTTTATGTTCCTAAGGGCACACCAAATCAATAAAATGAACTGAAAAACAGAAGTAATTGAATTTATCTTTGGAATATGGTGAAGGTCAAAATTCACCAGCTGAGGATTCCAACCATTTCTCAAATCTTACGTTTCACCCCAGTTACAGGGGGGAAATTAAGTCTCCAAATCCAGACTGAATAGTTCTAAAAAATACTCGATCCTATGCAAAGGACAGGATTGACTTCAAGGAATGATTATCCTTCATACCTGAAAATAGAAGAGAGGCACAGCCAGATTGTAACCAGAGAATATTAAATGAAAACAGAGGACGCAATAAGGAGAATAAAGGAGAAGTAGGTGAAAGCATCCAGGTCATAAACATTCCAGGGGAATCCCAAGGCACATTGTAAAGCACCACTCTTAAAAGATACAGATGGCTGGCAGTTGGAATTAAAGAGCAGTTTCCCAGCAAAGGGTGCAGAGCCACAGGTGTGGAAAGGGTAATTCCTTGCATTTATCTTGTCTGAAGCAGTTGGCAACCAGCAGCATTCCGAGCACTGTTGACTAAATATTGATTAAAAAAAACAACAACAGAGCGTTCCTCCAGGATATACCTCCATCCTCTGAATCGATGGCTTTTCTGGAGAACAAAAAAATAATTTCCACTGTTAGAGGAAGGATGGGTGAGCGCTGTTCTACTGAAATATTTCACTTTGGAGAAGCGAGCCTTGGGAAATAACTCAGGCAGAGACTGTACCAGGCCCTGATAAACGATTCAATAATTCTCACTGTTGAGATGCAAGAGAATTATCCTCTCCAGAAAAGGGCAAGTGGGGGGAAAAAAAAGACAAGAAGACTGAACCAGGCCGCTCAAGGCAAACAATGCCCTCTATGAATGGGTGTTTTTATTTAATAGTGGCTCTTTATTAGCCCATTTGTTTCTGACTACATACTTGTGTCCCCTGGTACATAGTTCAAGAATGGCTGCTGTTGACAACAATGAGCATTTACAAAGTAGAAACCAGGGCATTTCTTTTCTGGTCATGAGTTCAGAAAGGATTTTTTTTTTTTTAAATAGAATAAGTCTCACTGCGGAGCAGGATGCTTGCCACATTTTTAGAAATCATGTGATGGAGGGAAAGGGGTGGATTTTGGTCATCTAAACCAGGTTGCAGGTTGATAGTTCACCAGGGCAGCAATCTTTGCAACAGCAGGAAGCAAGACAAAGAAACGAATCATTCATCTAGCAGATGAAGGAACAATTCGGGCTCTGTGTCATTTCCCCATGGAGGAAACTACAAAGCAAACTATGCTGGAAAAGGAAGAAAGCAGAATGATATTGGCCTGCTTTGGAGGGGGGGGGGAAATTGTACCTATCAGGAAGACCAAAAGTCAATTTCCCAAAAGAAAGAAAGGCCAAAAAATAAAGGAAGCTCAAAAGGAGATGTTAAAACAAACAAACACCAGTAGTATTTTTTTTTCTCCTGGTGGGAGAGTAGCAGCAATTAATCCTGGTGAAATGTCGATGGACATGGTGGTACTACTCAGAGATAGATGCTTTAAGGATTCACCTGGGAGGAAAGATGAAGCAGAGACAGAGCAGGGGTCTCCAAGCTTGGCAGCTTGAAGATATGTGGGCTTCAACTCCCAGAATTCCCAAGCTAGCATGGCTGGCTAGGGGATTCTGGGAGTTGAAGTTCACCCATCTTAAAAGACGATGGCTGGGAGATCCTGGGAGTTGAGTTCCACCCATCTTAAAAGATGCTGGCTGGGGGATTCTGGGAGTCGAAGTCCACAAGTCTTCAAGTTTCCACGGTCGGAAACTCCTGAAATACAAGTCCATAACCATGAAAGCAGTGGATTCTTCATGAATTGGAGGATAGGGGAAGTAGAAGCCATTGACTAAACCTCAGATGAGGAAAGGAAGTTGACAATCCAGAATGGAGAGTATCTGAAAGGCGGGTCCTTGGCTTTGTAGCTGATGAAATAGGAGGCCAAACCATCACAATTCATGGTTGTCCAAATTGGCCATTCAGTTCCATAAATAGCCTTGGCCCAATGATTCGCGAATCATCCTATTCCTCCGTGGTCATTGTGAGAATGAAATTGAAACAGTGCAAGGACTGAAGCTCCCTTCTAGGTTGTGTGGATTTGTTTGGTGCTTGCCAGGTTTCTGCCATGGTTTGCCTGGGATTTTTACTGTTGGATTATTTTATCATTGAATTATTTTACTTTTCTGGGATGTTTTTCTCTCTATTGAATTGCCCAGAAAGCAGAGTGGAGGTCAAACAAAAATTTAGATTAGGGATTACCTTTAACAAGTAAATCCATAAACAGGTAGTTCTTGAGTTATGACTGCACTGGAGCCCAGAATGCATGTTGCTAAGTGAAACATTCGCTAAGTGAGCTTGTCCCATTTTTATGGCTTTTCTTGTCACATTTGTTAAGTGAACAGGGTTGTTGAGTCAATCTGGTTTCCCCATTCACTTTGCTTGTCAGGTGGTCCCCAAAGGGGGGAATCGCATGATCTCAGTGGACCCTGCAAACCACCGTAAACACAAGTCCGTTGTCAAGCATCCGAATGCAAATTACGTGACTGTGGGGGAATGCTGCGATGGTCCTTAAGTGTGAAAAATGGTTGTTAGGTCACTTTTTCCCCTGGTGCCATTGTAATGTTGAACCGCTGTAAAGTTGAGGACTACCTGTACAGCACCAAATTCTTTTGGAAAGGAATACAGAGATGAAATCCTTTGGATCTAGTCGATTCCACTCAATCTGGGCAGTTAGGATACCTGCCCCCCTGATAAACCCTGTTTGATTTCACACACACCCTTCATTTTCCTTGCTGAATTTTTAGCCAAATAGGTTAAAAATTGGGGAGGGGGGGACCCAGATGTTGTTTTTAATTCCCCTCCCCCCCAAAAAAGATCTCTGAACCTAAAAAGCGTCCAGGAATTCTCTATAACCTGTCCCTGGGCTTCTCCCTTTCTGGAGACATTGGGACTACCGTTCCCAGAAGCCCCTACCAAGCACAAGAACGGCCGCCCGGGCCGGGGATTCTGGGAGTTGTAGTCCCAGCCCCCCAAGTCCTCCCCTTGGCAGAGATCAGGGGTTTTTTTTGGTGGGGGGGGAAGGAATCCTGACGTAAAGAGCCGGGTTGCTGAATGAAGGGGAGATGGGGGTCTTGTGGGGGGGGGCGCTGTCGGGCGGGGGGGGTAATGGAGGCCCTCATGTGATCCCAGGGAAGGGAGGGGCGGCGGGGGGCGAGAAAGAAAAGTACCCCGGGGGCGAGGGGAAGGTGAAGCCCGGGCCTATCGCACCTCGGGGAAAGGAGGCAGCCCGGGATGGACACCATAAAGGGAGGGGGGAAAGCAGAAGAGCCCCGCCGGCGGTACCTGTCCAAGGCCGGCTCCCGGCCCTGCGGCTGTTACCACCTCCGTCTCCGGCGCCGCCATCTTGCTGCGCCGTTGCCTGGTGCAATTCTCGCGAGACTTTCCTCGCTTTCCCAACTCCCGTTCTTCCTTTTTTTTTTTTGCCCATCACGTGGGCCTCACCTCCTGGAGGCGGGCTCGTTTGCAGGACTCTCCTTACCGTAATGCTGAAAGAAGCGGCGCGAGAGATTACCGTATGTGAAGAATAATAACAATAACAACAACAATAACAGTAGCAATAACAATAATAATAGGTGTGGTCTTAGTAAGGCTTTATAGAGTGGAATTAGTACCTCCCTTGATCTTGATTATATCCTGTTAATGCAATTTAGGATTGCATTGGCTTTTTTGGCTGTTGCAGGACTCCCTGTCACCTTGTTTGATCCTTCCACAGGAATGCTTGCCAAATAACCTGAGGCTTGGGAAAAAAAATTAATGGGGCTCGTTTGGTTTGCAAGGGAGCATCCTGGGTGAAGCTAGCCTATTCTGGTTTGTTCAGAAGCCCCCATTTAGCACAATGTGTGAGTTGACCCATCATAGTTCTCTCTCAAGCAGTGTTTTCCCCAATGTTCCTTCATTACTCCAAACGTTTTATCAAAAGGATCTTCAAGTCAGCACATTTAGTTTAGTTTTTTTTAACTACCGAATCTTCTTTCTGACCCCATGAGGGACAGAAACTTGATTTTTAGATGAAAACTAATAACTCTCCAGGACATGCAAGCTGGGGAATTCTGGGAGTTGAAGGCCAGGTGTTTTCAACTTCAACATTGCCAAGGTTGTCTGTTAATTTTTATTGAGGTGGACGGGATGCCTCCAGAAATCATGGGTGCTTCATCACTGGAGGCTTTCCAGCAGAGATTAGATGGCCATTTTGTGGTAGAACGCATAGGGCTCTCCTGCTTGAGTCAGGGGGTAAGACTAGAAGACCTCCAAGGTCCCTTCCAACTCTGTTTTTCTGTTAAAAAAAACCCGAATGCCTTTAGATTCCACCGTTGCATTTTTAAAATTGACTTTGCCTGTTAAGTTATGTGGGATCAACGAATCTGGGGTATTTCTTTTTTTACACTTAAGTTTCTTTTCCCTCGTTTTCTTTTTCTTGCTTGTGTGTGTGTGTGTGTGGGGGGGGAGGTTGGCTTGGCAAAACGGCAGCCTTGGATTCGGTTGTGATGAGCGTGGGTGGCTGGGGAATTCTGGGAATTGAAGTCTTAAAGTGGCCAAGTTTGAAGACCCCCCTGGTATAGGGTCTCCTGCTTGAGCAAGCGGGTTGGAGTAGATGACCTCCCAGGCCCCTTCCAACTCTTGTTATTCTGTGTTTTTTTTTTTTTAAATAAAATTCGGCGCGCGCCGCGGGGCGCGGGGGGCTGGGCGCGGCGCGCTACCGATCGCAGATCATTCTTTCCTTAAGGGCGAAACGAAAACAAAAAATCCGAGCTTCGATCCAGCTTTCTGGAAATGAAAAAAAAAAAAAGAAAAATAACCGTCGCATTTTCTCTCCTCCTTCCCTCCATCCTCCTCCTCCTCCTTTCCCAAGTTTGCTCTTCCGTTGTGTTTCCCCCCCCCCCCGGGTCTCTGCCTTGGCCCGCCCTTTTCCGCTCGGCTGGGGCTTTCCGTTCCAGAGTCTGACCTCATCGGGGGGGGGGGCTCCTCCAATCAGGAAGCAGCACGGCCCAGCAGGGGGAATTCCAAGGAACGCTCAGCCCCCTTGCGCGACCCAACAAGGACTTTTCTCTCTCTCTCTCTCTTTTCTTTTTCTTTCTTTTCTTTTTTTTCTTTGAAAGAAAGGAAAGGGAACTTAGAAAGGAGGGGAAAAAAAATAAATTAGCACTTTTTTGGGGGGGGGGTCCGTCCTTATTTTGGAGAGGGGGTGGCAGCCTGCGGGGACTGGGGGGGCTCCGCAGGGGCATGAATAATAATAGCCTGGACGGAGCCAGCGAAAGCAGCCCGAGGCCGGGAGATGGTTCTTCTCTAGGTAGGCGGGGGCGAGAGAAGTGTGCCGCGGCGGAGAGGGCTGGGCCGAGGTGGGCTGAGTTAAGGCCACGCTGGTTCCTCCGGGCGGGAAGAGGCAGCCGAGCCTGGGCCAGCGGTCGAGGGTCCCATCGCGGACAGGCAAGCTGCTTGCCACCTGCCCCGCCCGGATTCCTGCATTTTCTTCTCCTGTCATGTTGCAGAGATTAGCAACTTAATAACGAAAGAAGATTTAACGCAATACAAATAGATACAGGTACCAGTATAAAGATAACGTTGTAAGAATATATACTGTAAGCCGTATTATGGTTGGAGCTGTACGTGGACTAAAATGGTAGAATGACAAGTGTACAGCTGCAAGAGTCTTTCAAACTTGACAGTCTTTCGGTGCATGTGCTCACAGTGTGCATAAAAGAAAAAATAAAAATGCATTCATTAAGGAATCATAAGATTACAACAGTGATAGTCATAGGATATTAATAAGCAATCAAGTAGTAGGAAACAAATACAATAATATAAATTTGTAAAGATACAAGCAACGGTTATAATCATCAGTGGAAGAAGATAGGTACAAGAAGTGTTACTATATAATCTAAGTAGTACAGGAAAATAGTAATAAAGTCTTAGTAAACCAAGTTGACAGTGTTGTGGAATGAGTTGTTTAGCAAGAGGATGGCATTTGGGAAAAAAACTGTCCTTGTGTCTAGTTGTTCTGGGTGTGCAGGGCTCTATAGCGTCGTTTTGAGGGAAGGAGTTGAAACAGTTTATGTCCGGGATGTGAGGGGCTGTGGATATTTTCCACAGCCCCCTTTTTGACTCGTGCAGGATGCAGGTCCTCCACATGGAAGGCAGGTTGGTAGCAAATTGTTTCTTCTGCAGTCATAATTACTCTCTGAAGTCTCTGTCTCTCTTGTTTGGTTGCAGAACCAAACCAGACAAGTTATAAGAGGTGCAGATGACAGACTCAATCATTCCTCTGCTTCTTCGCAGTTTGAGCTTTCTGAGTTGGCGCAGGAAGAACATTTTTTGTTGTGCTTAATAATAAAGAAGATTAACACAATAGAAATAAATACAGGTCAGTATATAGATATGTGTAAGAATATATACTGTAAGCAATATTACGATTGGACTGTACATGACTAAAACTGATAGAATGATAACAGTGTATAGACTGCAAGGGTTTTCAAACTTGACAGCTTTTAAGACTTGTGGACTTCAACTCCCAGAAATTCCTTCTCTGGTATATTGGCTCGGGAATTCTGGGAATTGAAGTTCCCAAGTCTTAACTTGCCCAAGTTTGAGAATCTTGGATTAGATAGATAGATAGATGGATAGATAAATAGATAGGTAGGATAGATAGATAGATGAATAGATAGGATAGATAGATAGATAGATAGATAGATAGATAAGATAGACAGACAGACAGACTGATGGAGATAGAAGATCGATACTGTAGATCAGGGGTCTTCAAACTGACAGCTTTAAAACTTGTGGACTTCAACTCCAGAATTCCTCCTCCAGTCACATTAACTCAGGAATTCTGAGAGTTGAAGTCTACAAGTCTTAAAACTTGTCAATTTGAAGACCCTTGGATGAGAGCCTGGTTATTTTCTTACAGAGAGCATCAAGGAGCATTTCAACTCCAAGCTACAAATATTCTCCTCTACTAGTTAAAATATATAATTTATTGAACCCTTCCCTCTTGCCTCCCAATCTCTTCTTCTACTTCTTGTAACAAATGGTTTACAGGTTGCAAAAAAAAAAAAGTTTTCCTATTACAGGAATCCAGAAAATGGTTTCAGTGGTTTTAGGGACCTGTTCCTGGGAGAGTTGTTGGCATGGACAATCTATACATGAATATAAAAAAATATCATAGTAGTTACGCTGCAAACACTCTGACAAGGAGACTTTCTGACAATCAACCAAGGGAGCAGAAGTTACCCTCGGAAGTTGTGGGAGCTTCATCACTTGAGACTTTCAAGAAGAGATTGGACTGCTATCTGTCAGAAATGGTGTAGGGTCTCCCGCTTGGGTGGGGGGGGTTGGACTAGATGACCTACAAGGTCCCTTCCAACTCTGATGATTGTTATCTGTTATTAGGTCTGTCAATCAGAATAGAGCTGGAAGGGAGCTGGAGGTCTTCTAGTCAGCCCTTGCTCAAGCCAGGAGACACCCTAGATCACATCAATCAGTCAATCAATCAAAATAGAGCTGGAAGGAAATTTGGAGGTTGTCTAGTCCAACCCCTCTGTGTCAAACACGATACCATTTCAGGTTGGATAGCCCTGGTGTGCAGTATCCCAAGCGTGGGACTTGGGCATCTAGGAGAAAAACAGCATTTTATTTATTTTTCCCCTCTAAGTTTTAAATACAGGAGAGCCTCCCAGCAGTTCCACCATTGGGGCTGCATGCTGTGCTTAGACAGAGTTTGCTGGAGAATTACAAAGTTGGAAGGGACTTTGAGAGGTCTTCTAGTCCAACCCCAAGCAGGGAAAACCCTTTACCACAAATCTCTTCTTAAAGACCTCCAGTGATGGAGCACCACAACTTCTGCAGGCAAGTCCTTCCGCTGATTAATTATTAGGAAGTTTCTCCTTAGTTCTGAGTTGCTTCTCTCCTGGGTTAGTTTCCATCCATTGCTTCTTCAGGGGCTTTGGATAATTAAATTGACCCCCACCCTCCCCTCAATAACAGAATAACAGAGTTGGAAAGGACCTTGTAGGTCATCTAGTCCAACCCCCTCCCTCGCCCAGGCAGGAGACCCTACACTGTTCCTTTGTAGCTGCCCCTCAAATATTGGAAGACAGCCATCATATCACCCCTAGAAATGGTGTAGGGCAGTGGTGGAAAAACTTTTTCGGCTCCTGTGCCAATAATTGTGTGCGCTCGTGTGCCAGCACACCAGAAGGTAATGCGTGCTGGGGCCCCTTCACCATCACGGGTGTAAAGTCTTCCTGCTTGGGCGGGGGGGGGGTTTGGACTAGATGACCTACAAGGTCCCTTCCAACTCTGTTCATCTGTTCATCTAATTAAGATTCGGGCATGGCAGCTGGCATGTATTTACCACGGTTGCTGTGTCCCGGGGTCTGGGGGATCACCATTTGCTCCCCACGAGCAAAGTTGAGGAGCATTAGGTGCATTCCGATGCCCTGAGTTATTTATAAAAGTAATAAGAGATATGATATAAATGAATAAATCCATGACAACAGTCTCATTTTGGCGCAGACTGTCGGATGATTCTCCAGCGGGTCATGCGAAGGCAGAAAGCTGATTTCAAATAAACTCTGGCTAACTATCCGGAGAAAGCTTGCCAAAGGTGAGATTCACAGATAATTTAAATGCCTGGTTTGTGAGGAGGAAGGAAGGTATAGGGTCTTCCGCTTGGCTGGGTACGGGGTTGGAGTAGATCAAGGGTCTGCAACCTTAAAACACCCCAAGAGCCATTTGGACCCATTTCCCACAGAAAACAAAACCCCATGAGCCAATAATTTAACAACTGGTGTGACTGGGTGGGTGCGGCCAACTCGAGGCCACTCCCACCCACCCAGTCCCTCTTACTCTGGAATATGGAGCGAGTCTCCATTCCCCCGACATCACCCTTACCTTGTCAGGCCAGGTGAGGAGTGACGGGAAGGGGAGGGGCCAGTCAGTGATGGGATCAGCCAACAGGGAGCCACAGCAAAGGGCCAAAAGAGCTGCATGTGGCTCCAGAGCCACAGGCTGCCAACCCCTGGCCTGGATTGTCTGTCTGTCTCATCTATCTCATCTCTTTATCTCATCTATCTCATCCATCTTTCTTTTCTTTCTTTCTTTCTTTCTTTCTTTCTTTCTTTCTTTCTTTCTTTCTTTCTTTCTTTCTTTCTTTCTTTCTCTTTGTAATCAATTTTACAAAGTTTCTATGTTCCTCCAGTCATGTCTGACTCCTTTCAGTTTAAAACCTCCAAATCAATAGTAAGCCTGAAATGAAACTTACCAATATAATAGAGTAAACAGAATACCTATTGTCATTTTACAAGTGGTTGCCAACTCCTGGACTAGATGACCTACAAGGTCTCTTCCAACTCTGTGAATCTGTAAATCCCAGTTTGTAGTATGTTGGATGCTATGAAGTAGATACGAAGATGCTTCAGAGAGTTATAAACACAGCACAAAAAAACTGTTGGTTGTTCTCTTTCTTCTTTGGAAGAGATTACAAAGACCAGACTCCTCTCTAGAGCACAAAAAATCTCCGGATGACCTCTCTCATCCTGGACATTCATATTTTGAACTGTTACCATCAGGGAGACGTTATGGGTGTCTTAAAATGAGGACTAATGGACTGAGAAACAGTTTCTTTTCCAAGGCAATAATTGTCTTGAATCAAACAATGCATATGTGATTTAGCCCTATGTATATAGTGGTATTTTTAAACTATCTAACTTACTATATGTTTTAGACAGGTTTTAGACTAGGTTTTTAATTATTATTATTTTAATTATTTTAATTTTTAAATACTCTGTAGTGTAATTGTGATGTGGTGTTTGGGGCAATGTGCTGGAGTAGCTTTCAAATTTCATTGTATTTGTAGAATGCAATGACAATAAAGGTATTCTATTCTATTCTAAATCCCAGATTGCAGGGTGGAAATTGTCTGGAGGATGGGATGAACGTCTTGTGTCAGCTTTGGAAGCCATATTAGCACCAGATGCTTCCACACTGCCACATTCTTGAGCCTGGGAGAATGGGAGGGGGGAATTTCTTGGAGCATATGTGCTTTAATGGAATAGCATTCTTCTTCTAAGTCAAGCTTATGTTATTTCTGTACTTGGGTGAAAGCTGGGACGGATGGCGATTGGGGCATGTGATGCAATGATGGGTGCAGGGGGTAGATTTGTAGTTTCTACTTATTGCAAGGAAGCCCAGAACTTTCAGATTCGGGATTTCCCAGATGTGCCAGTTTACTATCCAAATAAAAACAGAACCTTTGAGAAGATGTCTGTCTCAGGAGTTATTGGTTGGAGTGGAGGTTTTCTGGAACGCTGACATCCTGATTTATTCTCATTTTTTTCCATCTTTTTCTAGCTTTTTTCACAGCCCCCCCTGCTTGCCACTTCTAGCTTGTCCATGATGCAGCCGAACAGAGAGACTTCGGGTAAGGATTTTCAGCATCTTGCTTTAAAAAGTGGTCCTTGACTTACGACCCCCCCAGCTCAGCCCAAAATTCCTCATGCTACGTGCAAACATTTTTGATGTGAATTCTGGCCCATTTTACAATTTTGCTTTGCTACAGTTGCAAAGGGAATCGCTGCAGTGTTTTTAAGTGAGTCATCCAGTCGTTAAGTGAATCTGGCTTCCTTCCTGGACGTTGCTTGTTAGAAGGGGATCACATGACCCCAGGGACGCCGCAACCGTCACAAATACGAGTCAGTTGCCAAGCATCTGAATTTTGATTGCCTGATTATAGGGATACTGCAAAGGTCACAAACAGAGGTAGTATTTAGCTGGTTTGGACCGGTTCTAGAGAACCGGTAGCAGAAATTTGGAGTAGTTCAGAGAACCAGCAAATACCACCTCTGACTGGCCCCGCCCCATTAATGCTCCGCCTCCTGAGTCCCAGCTGATTGGCTGGGTCTTCTTTGGTTGCCCTGCACAGGAGAACGGAGCTGGAAAGCAGGTTAGTTGGGTGGGGAAGGAATGGGGATTTTGCAGTAACCTTCCCCTGCCACGCCCACCAAGCCATGCCCACCATGTCATGCCCACAGAACCGATAGTAAAAAAAATTTGAACACCACCACTGGTCATAACTGTGAAAAACAGGCTTTAGTCACATTTTTCAGTTCTGTTGTCACTTTGAACAAACTGTTGTAAGTCAAGGACTACCTGTATTCAGATCTGGTCAAAAGCTAAGCGAAATGAGAAGCTGATGTGGATGCTTGCAAACGGAAGGAAGATATCGTACTGCATAGAATAATATGTCCCTTTTTTCTTTTGCAGATGAACTAGGTAAGCACCTGGGGGGGGGTTAGGGGGATGCTGCCAATAACAGGTAAGGAGATATTTGTCACCTAATGGAGTCATTATTTTGAAGTTTAATTTTTCTTTCTGCTTTTATTCGGTATCTCCATGAAAGTGCTGGCTGAGGTCATCCAATTAAATAAGAAAAAAAAATCACCATCAGCTGATCATGTCTTTTTAACAAACAATTAAACAGTTTGTTTATACATTTTCTCTTTACACACGTAAGTGTTTTGTGAGCAGTGCAGGGGTGCAATTGAACTGGTTTGGCCCGGTTCTATAGAACCAGTAGCTCCGAAGAGCGGCTGATAGCGAACTGGTTCAGTGTCAGCTGCTCTTCGGAATTACCAGTTCTATCGAAGCAACTGACACCGAACCAGTTCACCCACCCGCCTGACTGGCCTCGAGGCTATCCTTTATTCACGCATCAGCAGGAGAAGGTGATTCATAAGTATTGAGCATGCGTACGCAGCGCATATTTGGCATGCATGCATGTTCATTGAACCGGTTGTTATGCCAGAAGGATCCCACCCTTGTAACAGTGTATTGTCTGGATCAATGTGCTCATATAATAGTGGAATGGAATGGAATGGAATGGAATGGAATGGAATGGAATGGAATGGAATAGAATAGAATAGAATAGAATAGAATAGAATAGAATTCTTTATTGGCCAAGTGTGATTGGACACACAAGGAATTTGTCTTCAGTGCAAATGCTGTCAGTGTAACATAAAAAGAAAAGGTACATTCATCAAGAGTCAAGAATCATCAGGTACAACACTTAATGATAGTCATAGGATACAAATAGGCAATCAAATCATACTAGGAAACAGTCAATATTAAATCGTAAGGAGACAAGCGACAAAGTTACAGTCAAACAGTCACAAGTGGGAGGGGATGGGCGATCAGGAGTCATGAAAAGATTAATAGTGATAGTAATGCCGATTTTGTAAATAGTTGGACAGTGTTGAGGGAATTATTTGTTTGGCAGAATGATAGTACTTTTCCAATTAAGATAGTAATAGTAGTTTCTACCTCTGTTATCCAATCATTGATAAAACAAGCCTCATGTTTGAAAGTATTCTGTATCTTTTTTTTCTTTTTAAATGTCCATCTGTCCATTTCTGCACAGTCTAGCATTTTTTTTTTAAATTACATCTTCTGTAGGTGTTTCTTCATTTTTCCCAGTATGGTGGTTTCCTTGCAGACGTTTCACGACCCAACTAGGTAACATCACCAACGCAAGGTGATGATGCTAGCCCTGAGGTTGTTATCTAGTTGGGTCACCAAACGTCTGCAAGAAAAGCCCCCCCAACTCAGAGAGCACCCAAAGACCCCCACAATTCAGGAAAAGTTGGTTAAACAAGCTATGTGTCTGTCAGGGTTCTGGTGTTTGCCCGAATTAAATCATGAGCCTCAAGCCAAGCTTCAAAAAAGCTCAAAAGATTTATTAGGAGCAACATGTCAATATTAACCTAAATGAAGCCAACTCTGGCATACGTAATTTACAGTCATCTGTGATCCTGTGTCCCCACTCCCCCCACCCCCGTGTATCATAAATCAGATTCTCCAATGAAGCACATTCACAGGGCTGGGTGTCATCAATCACATTCTCCAATGAAGGATTTTCCTGGGTAGAAGATCCGGTAGCCTAGCTATAGTCTTTGTAAGATAAGTGTCAGGGCTCCATCAAATCCATCCCCATTCAAATCATAAGTCTCTAGCTGCATCTCTCAGAATATATTTTTTTTAATTAGGAATGGCCATATTGGCGTTAGCTGGGTGCAGCCAACACTAAAATACATCATTTCCCCCTTGACCCTGGTTTTCCCCCCATCCCCTGCATATATATTCTCCAATGGGACACCTTCATAGCCAAGAATCATCAATGATGCTCTCCAGTAATAATCTTGCATGCCGACAGCTTTGGGCTGCCAAGGCAATTCTCTGAGGCATTTAAGGAATGCACTGCTTTCCCCCACTCCCATTCTGCTGACAAATAAAAAGACCAAAGGAGTTTTTTTTTTTAAAGCTGACAATAATGTTGGAATGTATTTCTGGTTTTAAACTGCTGTCATGCTACTTCAGTTCTCTCCCCCACCCCACATTGTTTATGGCAACTCGAAAACAGGCATAGGAATGTTTTATGAGTTGACACTATGGGTGCTGGATGTGGCCTCCACTAAACTGTCATATGGGTTGTTGTTTTTTGTTTGTTTGCTTAGCAAGTTGTCTGATCTTGATACTCGTGGTTTCCAAGCCACAAAGTACGGGGGAAGTTGACTAATTGAGGCTTAGCTGACAAATCAGAGCTTGGATGAACGATCCCAACCGCTGGGCTTTCTCCTCTTCGTTTTCTAGCCATTATTGATGAGCTGATTAAAGAAGATGGTTTTGGTGAGGACGGGGCCCCCAAGTTGATTCCCAGAAGCACCAACTTTGCCACGTTGGAGGAGATGGAAAGAGCTGGAAGGATGAGCCTCTTGCTGGAGCCTTATGGGGTCTCGGACCTCCCTACTCCAGGTTCACCCCAGGATTCCTTCCCCCAACAGCTGTCCCGGACCCTCAACAGTTTGTCCTTGCAGCCCCAGCTGGTCCCGAGAGGGCTGCCGCCCCTTCCGCTGCCCTCCAGCCAGGATTTGGACACTCTTTGGCCAGCTCCCGGCCCTTCGGGGTGCTCCACGGTGGCCCCAAAACCTCTGGATGACACCATGCGTGACCCACCCAAACTGGTGATCATCGAGCAGCCGAAACAACGGGGGATGCGCTTCCGGTATCAGTGCGAAGGACGGTCAGCCGGGAGCATTTTGGGAGAAGGGAGCAGCGAGACCAATAAAACGCTGCCCACCATTGAGGTGAGCGGCGTGGGCAGGGGGAGGGCGGAGTTAAAGGGCAAGCCCCACCCATAGGGGAGAGGGACTTAGAATGGAGAAGCCAGGAAGGGGCTTCAATCCAGGTGTGCCCTCCAGGTGTTGGGAAAAGGTGGCTCGCAGGTTTGACTTTTTCTCCTGGGATTGATAGAGAAAAGAGCCACAAAATGCTGATTTTGATAAACTCATAACCCCCCGTGAGATTATTGTACGCACAGATGGGAAGATTTGGAGGTGAAGGTATTAGCAGCTCTGGTAGCCTAGAGGTGGAATTCTCACCTTGCAATCAGGAAGCTGTGAGTTCGAACCTAGGTAGATGCTAATATTTGGAATAGTCTCTCTTGCTTGAGCAGAGAGTTGGACAAGATGACCTTCCAACTCTGTTATTCTAGTCCTCAACTTACAGCTGCAGCAGAGCCCAAAATTTGTGTGGCTAAGCAAGGCAGGGGATAAGTAAGTTTTGCACGTTCTATGAGCTTTTCTAAGTGAATCCCTGCAGCTGTTAAGTGAATCATAACAGTTGTTAAGTGAATCTGGCTATCCAACACTCCACCCCCCATTGACTTTGCTTGTTGGAAGACAGCTGGGAAGTTATAAATGGTGATCACATGACCTCAAGGCCCTGCAACCGGCATAAGTAGATGCCAGTTGCCAAGTGCCTGAATTTTGATCAGTTTTAAGTGTGAAAACCAGAAGTGACTTTTTTTCCATGCTGTTCTAACTTTGAACGGTGCTAAACGTACAGTTATAAGTTGAGGACTGCCTCTATTCCCCTAATGAAAGAATGGCTGGTAGAATAAAATAGAATAGAGTAGAATAGAATAGAATAGAATAGAATAGAACAGAACAGAAGTAGAGTAGAGTAGGAGTAGAGTAGAATAGAATAGAATAGAATAGAATAGAATAGAGGGACCTTGGAGGTCTTCTAGTCCAACCCCCTGCTCAGGCAGGAAACCCTATACCATTTCAAGCTAATGGTTGTCCAACCTCTTCTTAAAAACTTCCAGTGTTGGAGCACCAATGACTTCTGGTGGCAAGCTGTTCCACTGGTTCATTGTCCTCCCTATTAGGAAGTTTCTCCTCAATTCCAGGTTGCTTCTCTCCTTGATTAGTTTCCATCCGTTGCTTCTTGTCCGGCCTTCAGGGACTTTGGAGAATAGCTTGACTCCCTCTTCTTTATGACAACCATTCAAATATTGGAACACTGCTATGATGTCACCCCTGCTCCTTTTTTTAATTAAACTAGACATACCCAATTCCAGCAACCATGTTTTAGCCTCCAGTCCCCTAATCCTCTTTGTTGCTCTTCTCTGCACTCTTTCCAGAGTCTCAACCACTTTTTTACATTGTGGCAACCAAACCTGGATTTCCCTATTTCCAAGTGTGATGGGTTTTGCAGAGAGGGTAGTTCGGGGATAGTCTTAAGCTTTTGTGTGTGTGTGTGTGTGTGTGTGTGTGAGTGTAGCATCTGAAACCTGGTTGTTTCTCCAGCTGCAGAACTTTGAGGGGATCCCAGAAGTGAAAGTGATGGCTTGCTTGGTCTGGAAGGACTGGCCTTATCGTATCCACCCTCACAGCCTGGTAGGGAAGGACTGCAGCAACGGGCTCTGTGAAGTGACCCTGAAGCCTCGAATCAATGCCAGGCATAGGTATATCGCTCAGTCTCTGGGGCAGAGGGTTTGGGGTATTGAAATGATGATGGCCTGTGATAACCCGGGGTGGGATACAAAAGCAACAGAGTCACAAAAACATGTGATGTCCCTTTAATTCCTTCAACTTGGTTTCAAAGCTCCAATTATCATTGACCGGAGGAAAAACTCCCCCACAAACAGTTGCAAAAAGAAATGCTGTTCAAATTCAAAATACCTATAAATTATAAACAGAAAAAAACAACAACACAAACCACACTGAAGCAATTAATGAGACAAGGCAGGATGAGGGCTTGAAAACACCCACAGATATCAAAATACAAACACTGGGAAGGACACCAGAACTCAGATAAGAACTGAAAGACTAGAATTATTTCACGCTTTGCACTGGGCCATGTGCAGTTTGTCCTTATAAACAGTACTCACAGCTGCAGCCCATGAAGGGGATCAGGGCCCTTTCCTCCCCCGTAGACGCCATTCACATTGATCCCTTCTCCGCTCCTCCCTGTGTGCCCTAGGATGAAGAGGGAATGGGCCTGGGTCTTCCTCTGAATGTCCAGCCGGCCTGTGCCCTTCCCCAGTTTCCTCCACATCTTCCAGAGCCACACTTCCACTCCCTGTCAGCTGTTCCTCCTCTCCCTCGGAGTCAGACTTCCACAGGGGCATGACATGGCCCTTGAGTTGGGTCCTACACACTGTCAAGGTTGATGTTGGCCACCGCCCTTCCAGCAACCAAATTAGAGGAGGAGAAGGAGGCGGTGTGTGAGTCAGGGTCAGCATCAAGGCAACCTGAGAGCTCTGAGGGGGAAGAGGGAATGGAGCTGGCGGAGAGAGAGAGAGCGAGGCAGAGCCTGGCCATCCATCAGCCCTCAGATGGGGAGTCAATAGCACCCTGGGTCTGGGGCTGATGAGGAAGAGGAGGAACAGCTGTGTCCAGTGTCAGGATTCCAACAGATGCCCTAATTAAACTATGAGCCACGAGCCAAATTGCAAAAGAAATCCAGTTTTTTATGAGGAGAAACATGTCAGCACATACCCAAATGAAATCAGCTCTGTCTCGCATAATTTACGGCCCACTTATGACCCTGTCTACCCCCTCCCCCAGGGTATGTCATAAATCATATTCTCCAATGGAGCACTTTCCCGGGCTGTAAAGATCACGCCTCTCTGGTTGGTCCTGGTAGCCTGGGATACAGCCTTGAAGAAGGTATGCGTGGAATATGCTTCTCATTGTGGCTGACATGCTACTCCATCAATTTCCCCCTCCTCCTGCCTATGGCAACTCAAAAGCAGGCCAGGAATGCTTTACGAGTTGATATTCAGTGCCTGATGCGCAGAAGGTAGAGGAGAGGAGAGCAGTGGAAATCTATGGGCCAGTCTTTGGGATGGAACAGCCACTGCTGCTAGTGAAGCCTCACCCTAGATCTGGGGATAAAAGGCAGGGGGCGGAGATGAATAAATGTGGCAGACAACTATTCATCATCCCTGCCGGACAGACTTGTTAGCCTGTGGTGAGAGAGAAAGACTTTTTGACAGGGCTGCCAGTTAATTGATTTAACTGCAGAGGGTTTGTTGTGTTTGGGGAGGGGGAGCTGGGTCAGAACAGTAGAATTACGACATCTCTCGATTATCGTCTGAAGCCACAGGGTGGTAGAAGCTGAATTTTAAAAAAAGAAACTTCCTAACTGTCTGTTCAGACAAATTCAGCACCAGAAAAGTAAACACAGATGACTGAGGCACCATTTAACTTCTTTATAAACATATAAAGTCAATTTTACAACACCAGTTGTAGAGTTCGCCAACATGAAGCAAACTCAAACTGAAGCAGACATGTTACAGGTTCAGAGCAGAACAGCAACTCGGGAGTTCAGAAAATGACATCAGTTTCACTTTAGTTCAGCAGAGGAGAGAAGCAGTTTCATCTTCAATAGACAGACTCGGAGCTTAACACAGCTGCAGAGCTTAATATAGAGCCACGCCTAGGCTATTTCTAGTTTCAGTTTGCAAACAGTCCTCATTGGCTGACTTAGTTGCTATGCCTACTCATTGGCTGACCTTGTTACCATGTTCTATTCCAGTTCATGAATATACTTTGACATTGTCAAATGGTTAACACTTCCAAATTTTCGCCATGAGGTACTTAAGAGGTGGTTCTCGACTTACAACCGTTAATTTAGTCACCCTTTGAAGGTGCAAGGGCCCACAAGAAGTGACGTAGGACTGGTTTTTACACTAACCATGGTTGCCGCGTTCCTCGTGGCCATGTGATCAAAATTCAGGCGCTTGGGGGTTGCAGGATCCTGCAATTCATTATTTTGTAACCTTCTGAAAAGCCGAATCAGCAGATTCACTTTACAACCGGGTTACTAACTGAACAAGGGCAGCAACTCATCGCCACTGTGGCGGGAAAGGTCGCAAAATGGCCCCAACTCACTTACCTGTTTCACATGGCAATGGACATTTTGGGATTCAATGGTGATCGTAAATCCAGGACTGCCCGTATAAAAGTATTTTGTAAGGTTGCTTCCTTTTGTGGTGGACTTTTCTGTTGTTTGAGCCCCAAACTGTCCTCTGCTTGACAGCTTTAACAACCTCGGGATCCAGTGTGTGAAGAAGAAGGACATAGAAGAATCCATAGACAAGAAACTACAACTTGGAATTGACCCTTTCAAAGGTGAGAAGAACTCTCCCGCGTGTGTATGTGGGTAGACAGACAACAGTTATTTTGAAAGTTGAATACAGCGAAATTTCATTTTAAGGTATGTGCTGATTAGTGTATTGTAAAGTGACAATAGAGTTCTATTTTGCTGTTCTATTTTCTATTCTCCTCTCCTCTACACCCTACCCTACCCTACTGGTATTCTATTCTATTTCTATTCTATTCTATTTCTATTCTATTTCTATTCTATTTCTATTCTATTTCTATTCTATTTCTATTCTATTTCTATTCTATTTCTGTTCTGCTCTACTCTACAACCTACCCTACCCTGCCCTACTGGTATTATATTCCATTTCTATTCCATTTCTGTTCCATTTCTTTTCTATTCTATTCTGTTCTATTCTATTCTATTCTACTCTACTCTATACCCTATCCTACCCTGCCCTACTGGTATTATATTCCATTTCTATTCTACTCTACTCTACACCCTACCCTACCCTACCCTACTGGTGTGCTATTCTATTTCTATTCCACTTCTATTCCATTTCCATTTCTATTCTATTCTATTCTATTCTTTTCTATTCTATTAACTCTACTCTACATCCTTCCCTACCCTACTGGTATTCTATTTCTATTCTATTCTCTTATTCCATTCTATTCTATTCTATTCTACTCTACTGTACTGTACCCTGTACTCTATACCCTGTCTTACCCTACCCCATCCCATCCCATCCCACATTATCTTCTCTTCTCTTCTCTTCTCCTCTCCTCCCTTCCCTTCCCTTCTCCCCTCTCCTCTTATTCTATTCTATTCCATTCCATTCTCTGCCCCAGAATAAGTCTTGT
Source organism: Laticauda laticaudata (assembly GCA_004320025.1). Lineage (NCBI taxonomy): Eukaryota > Metazoa > Chordata > Lepidosauria > Squamata > Elapidae > Laticauda > Laticauda laticaudata. The sequence goes on along the minus strand of BHFT01031171.1, from coordinate 76,579 downwards.
GAAGCCAAGTTGGAGAAAGCCATGAAGTTGGTTTCTGATACAGGGAATCCTCAACTTATGATGGATCACTTAGCTTCTGTTCTAAGTTATGATCTGATATAATCTCCATTGTGACAGTTCAACAAGAAGTTCCAAGCTGGATCCTTCACTCCCAAACAGTTACAAATGTCTTGATTTCCCCCAGGTTAAGAATCATGGTCCTGGGGGCTGCTTGTTATTTTTCCCCCTGTATGTATAGTATGTACTAGTATCCTGCTGTATACTCTTCTTGGTTCTCCAATCCTCTCTTGCTCTTTCGGCGTAGCTGGTTCACTGAAGAATCACCAAGAAGTTGACATGAACGTGGTGCGGATCTGTTTCCAGGCCTCTTACCAGGATTCTATGGGGAAAACATGGCACATGAATCCTGTCCTCTCGGAGCCCATCTTTGACAAAAGTAGGCAGAGTTTAAAGAGAAGGGAGAAGCCAAGGGTCACTTCAGGCTGGGGGAAGGGAGGGAGGGAGGAAGAAAGGGGGGAGGGAAGGAGGAAGGATGAAAGAGAGAAGGAGGGAGAGAAGAAGGGAGGGAGGAGGAAGGATGGATGGAAGGGAGATGGAGGGAGGGAAGGATGGAGGGAGGAGGAAGAAGAAAGGGGGGAGGGAAGGAGGGAGGATGAAAGAGAGGGAGGGAGAAGAAGGGAGGGAGGAGGAAAAAGGGAGGGAGGGAGAAGAAAGGAGGGAGGGNAAAAAAAAAAAAAAAGAAACCATCAGGAAATGTGGTCTAAAAAAGGGCTGTTTTTAGTTATTCCGTTTTGAAACGGAAAGTAGAAAACAGAACTGCAGACCGTGAAAATAGCCTTTTTCTTTCTAGCGAAAAACGTGTTCTGAAAAAAAAAAAAACGGCCAGGGTTGGTACGGTATTTGTTATCCGGTGGTCAATAAAAAAAGAAACTTTAAACATCCTCACACGATTGTGGTGGAAATTTATTTATTTATTTATTGCTATAGTTCTCTCCTGTCCCTCCATGAATGACCCCAGACCAGGGGGTCTCCAAACTTGGCAACTTTTAAGACTTGAGGACTTCAACTCCCAAAATTCCCCAGACAGTATTTAAAAAAAAAAAATCCTTTGCTTTCTGTCCGCACAGAATCCACAAACACGTCGGAGCTCAAAATTTACCGGATGAACAAAGAACAGGGAAGCTGCACTGGCGGCGAAGAATTTTATTTGCTGTGTGACAAAGTCCAGAAAGGTACGTGCGTAGGAACTCCAGGGTATCATGATTCTGGCAGTTACCCCCATCATGAGTCTTGAGCCAAATTTCCAAAACTTTAAAAGGATTTATTGGGAGTTAACATGTCTGGCACTGCCTGGGTATAGCCGACTGTGAGACATGTAATTCATTGTTACCCTTGACCCTGGTTTTCCCTCCACACCCTGGGTGTATCGTAATTCATATTCTCCAATGGGACACATCCATAGCCAAGAGTCATCCATCATACTCTCCAGTTAGAATTTTGCACGGCAGAAACTTCAGTCACCTAGTTACTATCTTTGAAAACATTTGTGGAATGCAGTTTCGTTTTTGCAAGTTGCTCCCCCTCTCTGTTGGCAACTCTAAAAAGACCCATAGAAGTATTTTATGAGTTGACACAGAGGTCTTAAATATCTACATTCTACTAATTTGATCAAATTAGGCCCTCTCTGGCACGGTACAATAAATAGATAATCCTCGACTTTCAACCACAGTTGCGCCCAAAAGCGAAACAGTTGTTAAGTGAGGATTGCCCCAGAATGGGATGGAGCCCATTAAATGGCTTGTATGAATGTGTGTTGTTCCTGGGGTGGGAGGTTATTATTTTATTCTTTTTAATCTTTTTATTTCTTTCATATGGTGTTTTTATATCTGTGGAAGCTGCCTTGAGTCGCCCTGGGCAAGTATGCAGCAATATAACTTTTCTAAAATAAATTTCATGATTTTTCTTGCAACAGTTGTTCAGCGAATCACCCCAAGTATTTAGTCACCCGGCTTTTAAAGAATCTGGCTTCCCGTTCATTTTGCTTGTCAGAAGTGTAAAGTCTGGCTATAACTTAAGATCACGATGTGCCAAAAATGAACTTAAGCAGAGGCCTTGAAGAACAAAATCTTTTAATTGCTCAATAAGGTTAGGGCCAGACCTTTCCTCACATACACACAAGATGGATATGAGAGGAAGGCTACAAAGCATATGAAGAAAGTAAAGTCTTCTGATACCTTTAAGATTCTTAGAAGTAGAGTAACTGCATTGTGAAACTCTCTAACTTATATTTACGTCTTTCCTGCAAAAGACAAATGTCTCTCCGGCAATGTTTACCTTTCATTACTCTTCTATAGTCCTATTAATTGATCATAATTGACCACTTAAGGGAGCAAATTAACAGCATACTTCAAAGGTGTGGATTCCTCCAGATGGAGGTAGTTTCATTCGCAGAGAGGTAGTTACCTTACCAGGGGGTGATGTTGGAGTGAAAAGTATCAATCCAGGAAAACAGATGGATTCAGATTGATTTAGATGGGACGATCATGTGTCTTAATAGGAGAGGGATGTAACTGATTGCAGGCATGTGTTATAATTGTTTTACAACAAGTGAAAGGTTAAGGAAATCTTTTCTATAACAGCAAGATAAGAAATGCCTATAGAGTGATAAATGCTTAACAGAAATACTTCTACACATACAAGAAAACAAATTCCTAACAGCAAGATAACAAATGTCTATAGAGTAACTCTCTACTTATAGCATTAATTAATGCTATAATATATTCTACTACATTTATTTATTTATTATCCTTCAGAAGGTTGCAAAAGGGAATCGCGTGACCTCCCCCCCCCCCCCTATATCCCCCCCCCCCCGGACATGGGTACAAAGTCTTGCCCCAATGCCACTTTAAATGGAGTAAACCCAGTACTACTAAGTACCGGAATTGTTATACACCACTCAACAAATGGCAATAAGTCAGCCCAATTACCTCGCTAATATTTATGTAACATCTAAAACATTGTTCCAATACCGCATTATGTCCTCTCACAAGCCCATTGGTTAGTGGATGAGCGGCGGAGCTTAAGCCCTGGGTGGAACCCATAGCTTCAGGAACTCTTTCCAAAAGTTTGAAGTGAATTGGACACCCCTGTCTGAGATTATGTGTTCAGGAACCCATGTAACCTGTAGATATGTAAAATAAACAGTTTAGCCAACATTTTTGCAGATGAGATCTTTGAACAAGGTATGCAATGTACTTGTTTGGAAAACAAATCAGTTACCACCCAAATAACTGTGTTTCCCCCACTTTCAGGTAATTCCACTATAAAGTCCATAGAGATTTCCTTCCATGGAGCCGTTGGTCTAGCCACATTTTGTAGCAAGCCTGCTGCTTACCAGAGGCCGTTTGGCTGGCACAAATAGAACAACTTAGCTACATAAGTTTCAATGTCCTTCTTCAAAGTAGGCCACCAAAATTTCCGTTTAACCAAGTGTAAAGTTTTCATGATCCAAATGACCAGCCACTTTAGAGTCATGAGCTTGCTGTAATATTTGGCTCCTCAGTTTTTCTGGCACATATAATTTATGCCAATCCATCCCTAACCGTACAATTATTTGAGGTGAGCAAGGAACCAGTCATCAAGTTTTAGAGCCTCTCTTAATTGTGCAGTCAAATCATTCGATAAATCAACTTCCCTCTTTCTTCTTTGGGCTCTGGTAACCACCGGTGCTGCCAACTGTTGTTGGGACAATTGGCCGTACACTTCCTGGCGAGCACTATTGGATTGAAGGTAGTCTAGATAGAGCATCCGCCATAGAAATTCCTCCCCCTGGATGTACTTCAATGAAAAATATAGCGTTTAAAGTATTGCGCCCAGCAATTGTTATTCGGGTGCGTTTTCAAGCCTCTAAATTTTTATGACAGTCCACACCTCAAATGGATGTTTTGCTCCTTCCGAGAATGCTCCAAGTTAACAAGGGCCCAGCGAACTGCAAAAGCTTCTTTTTCCCAGATGGCCCATCTCCTTTCGGTTTCAGATAATTTATGGGAAGTATATGCACATGGTTGTAAAGTTCCCATCTCTATTGCTTGCAGTAACACCTCTCCACAACTGCTACGTCACCGCATCGGCTTGGATCACAAAAGGAGTATCCATGTCTGGGTGCTTGAGTAATGTTCAGCAGCAAACAGTCATTTCAAACTTTTCAAAGGCAGCTTGTATATTCCATGGACCACTCAGCGGCTTACTAGGCTTTGGTTTCACCTCCCCTTTGGTTTTTAGGAGGTGTTGTGATAGGCAGTGCTATCTTCGCAAAATGCTGGATAAATGTCGGTTAAAAGTTGGCAAGTTGGCAAATCCCAAGAAATCTGAGTTGTTTCCTGGTGCGTAGAGGGGCCCATTCCAACACAGCGCCGAACCTTCCCTGGATCACTTCTTATGCCCTCATGTGAGATGCCATCGAAACCCCAAATAGTCAAAAAGTCTTGGTCCTAAGTATGCCCAGACGTGCCCATTTTCTCAGGTTCAGAATAATGTCAGCTGGTGCTCCATTACAAAATCAATGAAAGAAATACTTAGACTCTTTTAATTAGAAAAAAGTATCTTTTACTGGAAGTTCACGAGTCATGGTGGTAAGGCAATTCATCAAGAATTCTGAATCTGAGAAAATGGGCGCGTAAATCACATATACAAAGTAATGGCAATGTTCCCACCCCCAATAGTTTGAATAGTTCTTCCAATTAAAAGTTGTGAATATCATCATGTGGACATCTCCAGGTGGTGATGAGGCTTCTGTCCCGTTGACCTTGGCATAATTTGACAAAGGTTTGCAGCTGCGCATAGCATAGGAGAGAAAACTAAGCAAGGAATAGAAACCTAAGCAAGAATGTACTCCCCCCCCCAGTTTATACAGTTCCACTTTGTAGCACCTCCTGCTCACTTCCCACAACTTTCCCCCCTCCTCCCCCGCTACTTATCACAGCCGAAAGATGCAAAGCAAAGGGAGAAAGTCTTGAAGGCTGAAATCTTGAAGGCTGACACCTGCTGAACTAAAGTGAAACTGATGTCTGTTTCTGAACTCCCAAGTTGCTGTTCTGCTCGTAACCTGTAACATGTCTGCTTCAGTTTGAGTTTGCTTCATGTTGGAGAACTCTACAACTGGTATTGTAAAATTGACTTTATATGTTTATAAAGAAGTTAAATGAAGCCTCAGTCATCTGTGTTCACTTTTCTGGTGCTGAATTTACGTTGCGATACTCTGAATATGCAGGACAAGCCTCCCGCAACGGCCAACCTGACCTTGATTGTTAAATTACTTCCTCCCTTTACTATCAAAATGGATCCTGAGTGCTGCACTGCAATGGAGAAACGAGCAATGGAGTACGAGGAAAGGAGGAGGAACAGAGAGAAGAAAAGGAAAAGTGGCCTCCTCCTTCCCTTGCACCAATTGCTATGTTTCTTATTTCTTCATTGCAGCACAGCACCCGGGATCCACTTTGAGAGCGGTGTGTGTATGTGTGTGCATGTGTATAATTTAACAACCAGTATATTTGAACTGGTGCGAACCGTTCAAATAAACTGGTTGTTAAATTATACACATGAATCCCACCACAGGTTAAAGGCCATTAAAGTTAAATTCATGGTATGTTGTTTACAGCAGCATTTATCTAGTTCGGGAACTTGAAGGCAGGTGGACTTCAACTCCCAGGATTCCCCAGCCAGCATGTGTTGGCTGGGGAATCCTGGGAGCTGAAGTTCACCCGCCTTCAAGTTCCTGTGCTTGAGAAACAGAAAAGCCCTTCAGAGAGAAAACTTCATTGAAGGCTTTTCCCCTCATGGCTTTGCTGGCTGAGGAACTCTGGGAGTTGAAGTGCACAAGTTGTCAAGTCACAAGTTCACAGAGCAGCCAAAGAAAGACGGAGAATTTAGATTCCTTGAATTTGATTCCCAGCCATCCTAAGTGTTGCTTCTCCATCTTTACTTTGCAGAAGACATCTCTGTCATTTTCCGGAAAGACGCTTGGGAGGGCAGAGCTGATTTTTCCCAAGCGGACGTCCATCGGCAGATTGCCATTGTTTTCAAGACTCCCCCTTACCAACACCTGGACATCCTGGAGCCCGTGGAAGTGGAGGTATACCTCCGACGCTTGACGGACAGCGTTTCCAGCGAACCATTCATGTTCACCTACCTGCCCAAAGATACAGGTGAGACAGAAATCGGAGAAGCAGATACTCCTCGGTTTACAAACATTATAACTTTAGTGACTTGAAGTGGTTTGAAGTTGAAGAAACCCTTCCCATCTTTTAAAAAATTATAGGAGACAACCAAAAAGAACTTTTGGATTCTATAACTTACATCGACTGATATTTGTCCCATTATACATTAAAATTGACACATTCCCTGCCACTACTGCTTCTTAGAATTGTCGGAAGTGATTTTAATTCTAGATTATTTTTCAACTTAGGCTGGTAAATAGTTTTCAGGATTCCTGAATCCTGAGGGACTTCCGGGGCTCCTCAGATCACACTTTAAAAAGCAATGCTTTAGAAGTGACAGTAATACAACAGGCAGTGATTCTCATCATGAAGCAAAATATTTTCTAAGCACTTATAAATACAACAGCACTGACAATTAATCGCATTTAAATGTATATTATATTGGAGATGATTGGCCCCTCTCATAAGACATAAAGGAGGAGCAAAGGAACATGAGCCTTTGAAGGAAGCAACTTTGTTCGTTCTGGTTGGTTTAAAATCTGAAGCTCCGTGTTGACTTTGTGCTCCATTTGGCCTTGTACAGCTAATAGGCAATTTAGTCATGGGCAGCATTTCAAGCGAGAGAAAGGTGGGTGCTTATCAGCCTTATCCCGAAAGATGGTGGCAGACTTCTATTTGACTATTCACAAACTGTTTGGGACTCATTATGGGCTGGGAATGCATATAATTCACAGCCATTGAAAGAAAAACAAGGTTTTGGGGAACAGTGTGTGATTGTTACTGTCTCAGGAAGCCTTGGTCAAAACACTATTTATGATGGTGACAGCACTCCAGGGGCACGTGATCCCAGTTTGCAACCTTCCCAGCTCTGATAAGCAGAGACAATGGGGGAAGCCAGATTTACTTAACAACTGTATGACTTTCTTAACGACCATGGCAAAAAGGTCATAAAATTTGGCACGACTCATTTAACAACTGCAATGGAAATTCTAGGCCGGTGGTTGTAAGACTCCCTGTACCTTAAGAGCCTCAGCTACTTTCCTTTCTTCCTGGATTTGAACCCTTAGTCAGATATCTCAGAATAAGTGAATAGCTCTTTCTTTACACAGATACATACCGGGTCAACAAAAAACGGAAGCAAGGTATGCCTGATGTCCTGGGAGAACTTTCTGGTCCAGGTGTGTATCCATTGTGGGGTAAAAGCAGTGCAACATTGTGCTGGTGGAAACGGGTGGGGATTGTAGGAGATGACCAGACTGAGCCCGAGAGAGGGGGTCAAACATGTCATCAGCCATGAGTCCTTGCGCACCCACAAGAGAAATCCAACCCACCTTGAATACCTCTCTTCTCTCCCACTCATTTCCCTTAACCGCCTGTTGGCCAGATTCTTGTAGAGAGCTTAAGCTTGCAATAAAACTTTACAACTCACTTGAACTGCCAGAATCTCCTGATTTCCCCAGTGCTTGACAAAGGATAACCTGCTCTTGTTTTTTCTTTCTTCTTCTTCGGTTCCCAGATCCAACTTTAGACTGCCAAAATGAAGCCACCTTCTTAGCTTTGTCATTGGCCAAAAAGAAGTCATTTCTGTTAGTAGCTGACATACCAGCAGATAGGCTGGGCTCTGAGTCTGTCCACAACCACACAGCCGGTTGTTCAGGGGTGGGATGCAAATGTTTTTGCTACCTTTTCTGTGGGTGTGGCTAGTTGGGCATGGCCATGTGACTGAGTGGGCATGGCTTCTTTTTTGTATGCAGCAACCCCCCCTCGATCTGTTTTTTTGCCTCCTGGGCCTCAGGGAAGCCTCCTGGGAAAAGCAGTAAGAGAGCAAAAGGGATCCCGGCACAGCTGATTGTTGGAACAGCTGATTGGCGGGAGAAAAAAAAAGAAATACTGATTCAGTCAAACCAGTAGCTGTTTTTTTACTACTGGTTTGGTTGAACTGATAGCTGTTTTTTTACTACTGGTTCGGCCAAACGGTAGCATTTTTTACTACTGGTTCCTCTGAACTGGGCCAAACCAGTAGAATCCCACCACTGCTGTTGCTATCCTCTAAAAAACTGCATTTGAACATATTGGTCTTATGATTAAGACACTCAAGCCTCCAACCTATTCAAGGTCCTCCAAGTAGTACAAGGGAGGTTGGATCCTTCAGCCAGGTCCTCCTTTAGTGTTATTTCTAGCTTGAAGGTCTCCTTCCTCCATTTTTTAATTTGGTTTTATTCTTGGGTATCCAAGAATGGATGCTTGTTCTTGCCATGAAGGTGTTCCAAAATCTGAGTTGGCAGGCTTGGGGCATACCTGGGAAAGCCTGACCTTGGTGGCCAGATGTTAATGTCCTGTTTGCTTCTCCAGATCCTCATGGGATTGAAGCAAAAAGGAAGAAGAAGAAGCCCGACTATATGGACCATTTCAACTTGACTCCTTCAGCAGGTCAGTGTGTGATCTCCCCATCCCTAGGTCAACCCTACACTAAAAAGCTGTCTTCTAACCATGAGCATTTCCATGGACTTTAGATCCAAGAATTCCCTAGTCAACATAGCCATAGATAAGAACTCTGGGAGTTGAAGTCTACACATCTGGAAGTGGTCAAGGTTGGGAAATACTGGAATCACCTGACACCCGAATCCTACTCACAAATTTTGTTTCATTTTCCAGATTTCTCCCTGCCCTCTCCGGATGACCGGGGTTTCCTGGCCAGCATGGAGCGCATCACGTTGCCGGATCTCTTTGAGGAATTTGGTCGGTTTCCTGGCTTTTCACCTTATGGCGGCCCCAGCTTGAGCGATGTGGTGCTGCCTTCTTCTATGAGCTTCCAAGAGAGAGCAGAACGGGAATTCTTGCTTGATGCTTATTCGGTCCATTCAGGCATCACCATCCCTCTGGCGCTGCCTGGAGACTCTGAGCCTGAAGGTGTGGCGACCTTGGTGGGAAGCAGCATGTTTCCCAGTCAGTACAAAGAGGATGAGGAAGATCTAGAAATGGAGAACATCGCAGACGTGTGACAGAAGGGCCTTGTCTCTCCATGTTGGGGAGAAACCAAGAAAAAGACTTAATCCTTGCTGACAACCGAAGGAGGGAAAAGTTGGTAGTGATCTCTGCGGGACGGCACTCTCTGTGAGAAGGCGACGTGAGAAAACATGGAAGGGAAAAAGATTGCACTCCTTGTGGAATAATCCTAGAAGAGAAATGGCATCTTCGAGCGGGAGGGACTCTCTGGGCGCACTTCCTGTTTTCTCTTCCTCGATTCTCTCACAATGCGTAAACTCTGAGCAACGAGAACTGGAGGGATCTTCAAATATCCGTGACGCTGCAGGATGGTTTCTTGCCTTTGGCTTAATGTGCACAAACCTAGGTTGAAAAATAATACAGGTAGTCCTCGAATTACAACCACAATGGAGCCTCCAAATTTCTGTGGCTGAGGGAGATGTTGGCAAAGTGAGTTTTGCCCCATTTTATGATCTTTCTTGCCAGTGTGCTTAAGTGAATCCCTGCGGTTGTTAAGTCAGTCACACAGTGGTTAAGTAAATCTGGCTTTCCTCTACTGACGGCTTGTCAGAAGGTCGCAAAAGGGGATCACGTGTTCCCGGGACGTTGTAACTGTCATAAGTACATGCCAGTTGCCAAGCATCTGAATTTTGATCACATGACCATGAGGGATGCTGCAATGGTCGTAAGTGTGAAATACAGTCATAAGTCACTTTTTTCAGTGGGATTGTAACTTCAAAACAGTCACTAAATGAAATCTTTTAAGTTGAGGACTACCTGTATTTTAGGGCTGAGCATGATGTCAAAACACAACTGAGGTCAAAGAAATCAGTTATGCACGCTACTGTTTTCATGCAATGTGTGTTATCAGTCACTGAACTGTTCCTTAATGTAAGAGTGTGTGTGTGTGTGTGTGTGTGTGTGTGCACCCAGATATAAAAAAAGCCATATCAGTGCCTTTGATCCAGGGAAAAATGATGGGCTTCCCTTTCTACACACCCCCAGGACAGTTAATCCAGACCACTTGTTGAATATTTTTTGGATTTTGGCTTCTTTTAACAGTTTATGTACACATGACATAATAGAGCAATAGCACTTAGACTTATAGACCGCTTCACAGTGCTTTCCAGCCCTCTCTAAGCAGTTTTACAGTTAACACATTGCCCCCAAAATCTGGCTCCTCATTTTACTGACCTTGGAAGGTTCGAACTCCTGGCAGTGGGCAGAGTTGGCCTGCAATACTGTATTCTAACTGCTGCACCATCACGGCCAGTATAGCAATAGCACTTATAAACTGCTTTTCAGTACTTCATGGCTCTCTCTAAAGCGGTTTACAGAGTTGGTCTCTTGCCCACACCATCCGGGTCCTCATTTTACTCACCTCGGAAGAACAGAAGGCTGAGCCAACCTTGAGCCAGTCAGAATCGAACTGCTGGCAATGAGCAGAGTCAGCCTGCAATACTGCTTTCTAGCCACAAGGAAGGAAAGGAAGGAAGGAAGGAAGGAAGGAAGGAAGGAAGGAAGGAAGGAAGGAAGGAAGGAAGGAAGGAAGATAGCAGTAGCACTTACTTATATACCGCTTCTCAATGATTTCCAGCCCTCTCTAAGCCATTTACAGAGTCAGCCTCTTGCCCCCAACAATCTGGATCCTCATTTTACCCACCTCGGAAGGACGGAAGGCATAATCAACCGTGAGCCAGTGAGAATCCAACTGCCAAACTGCAGGCAGCTGGCAGCCAGCACAATTTAGACTGCAATACTGCCTCCTTAACCACTGCGCCACCACAGCTCTTGGAAGGAAGTAATATTATATGTCATGATGTAGTCACACCAATGAGGCCAGGATGGAGGTGACTTATTGTGACTTTACTGGGTGCCTTTGCCTAAACATATGGCCAGATGTAGCTAGTGTATCATTAGGATACGTATGCATAGGGCCTTTCAGAGGTTGCCATCCCAACATCCTTGGTTGTAAGGGGAGAGTGCTGCTATTCTCACGGAGGACTTCCGTCCACAAAAAAATTGGGGCTGCATACCATCATCATCATCAAGATGCAGGAGACAATATTCCATTGTGCCTTAACTTACTTCCAAGAAGTCTGCGAGTACAGGTATTCCTTGACTCAACAACAACACAATTGAGCCCAGAGTTTCCACCGCTAAGGAAGACAAATGAGTTTTGCCCCATTTTATGATCTTGCTTGCGATGGTTGTTAAGTGAATCCCTGAAATCGTTGGACATTGTAAGGGAATCCGGTTTCCCCAGTGACTTGGCTTGTCAGAAGGCCACAAAAGGGGAATCACGTGAGCTCAGGACCAGTGGTGGGATTTAAAATTTACTACCGGTTCTGTGGGCATGGCTTGATGGGCATGACAGGGGAAGGATACTGCAAAATCCCCATTCCCTCCCCACCCCACTAACCAGCTTCCCAGCTCCATTCTCCTGTGCAGGGCAATGAAAGGAGACCCAGACGATCAGCTGGGACTTGTGTGGCGGAGCATAGATGGGGGCAGGGTCAGTAAGAGGCAGTATTGGCCGGTTCTCTGAACGATTCAAAATTTCTGCTACCGGTTCTCCAGAACTGGTCAGAACTGGCTGAATACATCTGCTCAGGACATTGCAACTGTCATAAGTATGAACCAGTTGCTGGGTGTCTGGATTTTGATCACATGACCGCAGGGAAAGCTGCAATGGTCATTAACTGTGAAAAATGGGCATACGTCACTTTCAGTGCGATTGCAACTTTGGTTCCTAAATGTAATTAGGGACAATTAGGGACAAAAGGGGTAATTTGGTCCCTAATTGTAAGTCACGTGACATTAGGACACAGCGATGGTCGTACATATGAACCAGTAGCCAAGCACCTGAATTTTGATCATGTGACCATGAAGATGCTACATAGGTTGTAAGTGTGGAAAAATGGTCATAAGTCACTTTTTCCAGTGCCATTGTAACTTTGAACGGTTGCTCAAAGACTGTTGTAAGTCAAGAACCCCTTGCCAAGACTCCAAATTTTAAATTTTGAATGATCACTAACAAATGATTTGTCAGTTGAATACTACCTGTTGTGGCCTGCCAGCGACTTGGACAGTGAGGAGGTTGGGGAGAAGCCTCGGCCAGTTCTGGAGTCTGGGGAAGGCTCTGACAAGGGCTCTGCGTCGGAGGCAGAGATGGGGCCAGGACCGACAGTTATCAGCTACCTTAGGAGTCGGAGATCAGTGAGGAAGAAGCATGGCTGGAGCCTGTTTCCAGTGTGCGCACGCACAGAGCTGCCGGAAGGGAACAATTAAGGAGTAAGGGCACAGGTGGATGGTGAATGGCCCCTCCCATAGGGAATAAAAGAGGAGCAAAAGGGGAATGGTGTTTGCAGGAGGCAATTAGTTTGTTTAATTAGTCTGAAGATTTGTTCCTGACTTCTTGCCAAGTAATTGCTGCTACAGCGTGGCGTTTGGAAGCTACCGGCCTGGCAACTCTCCAAGCCTGATAAAGGTCTGTAGTTGTGAAATCTCATGAAAGACTGTTGGCCGGGACATTGCTGGAGAGGAATTCACTTTAACCTAAATAAAATAGGTTTTTTGGGGGCAAGGAGTCTGCTTCATGATCTTGGGAAGCCTAGGTCAGAACACTACCTATACACAAAGTAGAAGCAGTTTCGAGTTACATTCAAAGTTACAACAGCAGTGAAACAAGCAACTTATAACAGTGGGCCCCAACCTTCTGGACACTGGAGACAGGTTCCATGGAGAGTTTTTTTCCCTGGACCAGAGGAATTGTGGTTTCATGTGCTGTCTCCATCCCGCAGACAAGACTTTGCTAGTTTGNAAACAAGCAACTTATAACAGTGGGCCCCAACCTTCTGGGCACCGGAGACAGGTTCCATGGAGAGTTTTTTTCCCTGGACCAGAGGAATTGTGGTTTCATGTGCTGCCTCCATCCCGCAGACAAGACTTTGCTAGTTTGTGCAGCCTGGTTTATGGCATGCTGTCACTTGGTACCAGTCCACGGACCAGAATTGGAGACCCTTGACTTATAAGGTATCCCCAGATAACATGATCAAAATTTCAGTGTTTGGCAACTGGCATGTATTCACAAGAATTGCACTGTTCCAAAGTTATGAAATTGCTATTTGCAACCTTCCCAGCCGGATTCTGACACGTAAACTCAATGGTGGCACTGTTTCACTTAACATGGCAAAAAAAGGTTGTAAAATCAGCTGTGATTCACTTAACAAACACCCTGCTTAGCAATGAAAGTTCTGGTGCCAATTTTGTCGTAGGTCGAGGAGTAATTTGTATACATTAATCTGTTTTCATATGGGGTTGAGCCACGAATCTAATCTCTCTTAACAGTAGTTTTTCAAAAAAGGTTTAAATTGGTGTTTTTGAGATTCCTTCTACCTGGAGAAATTACAAAGATTTATTTGGCAGCTTCTGTGTGAGATGTATCATTCTTTTTTGTATTCCTAACTTTCTTTCTTCAAAGCAGGGTGTTTTATTTTTGAATGGAAGCAATCCTTTTTTTGATGTTTGCTTGAAAATGGTCAATGCAACACTGGATGATAGTTAAGAAAAATAGTTTTGCAACCCAGAAATCCTGGATTATTTTTATTTAGTTTTATTTTTCCACTGTTAAAAGTGTGTTTTCCCATAATAATCCCATAATAATCATCCATATCCATCTGGATTTGTTTCCAGTATGTTCTGCATATATTCAGTTCCATCAAAAGGCCTAAGGATTATGTATTTGTAAGCAACGCAAAGTGGGAAAAAAAATTTCCCCATCCTTAAAAAATGTCTCAGAATGCCAGAATTTTCCATCACTCTTACAACCTTCTCAGGGTATAAAGGAAGGGAAAGCTGAAGAAAGATGGTAAGCAGAACTGCAAATTTACTTAACAACCCCTTCATTTAATTACCATGTTGACAATCCCAATTGTGGCTGCTAAATCAGGATTACCGATATTAAGCAGTGGGAAAGTATTATTTATTTTTAACATATTGTTGGATTGACAGACTCTGAAAAGACTCTTGATGGATTTCTTCAAACATTAATAATAATTAAATAATTCATAATTAATTTTTTTTAAAAAACCATAAAATGAAAAGAAAGAACAAACCTGCATAATATTGGCCAGGCAAGATTCCAGAGAAGCTCTGCTTCTCCTGCTTTCTGTAATCTTGATTGATAGAGTGGAGCTCTTCAGATGCAAGAGATGGGAAGATTATATATTTAAAACCAAAATACCACTCACGCATCATCACAAAATCTCCACAACTGTAAAGCCTACAATCTTGAAATTTGGCTTCTAGGTGCTCATTAAGAAAGGATTTTTTGAAATGACCATCAGAGCATTAGTATTTCCTCACCTGAAAAGAAATCTGTTCCAAATGCAAAACACAGAGGAGTTTCAGTTTCAGAGCACCAAGTAGGTTTAGTACAGAACAGTTGAGCTAAGCCAAGCCCAGGCTCCTTGCTGTCTCCTTGCTCACACAGCAAATACTGTTTCAATTTCCAAACAGCCTTCAACTCACACTGACAGAATGCTAGCCAGATGAATACCGATGGATACTAGTAGGCAGAGACACAATTCCCCCCTCCCCTTTATTTTCCTCCCCAAAAGCTAAGCCTCATCACAGTTTCATAGCAAAGCACGGGTATAGAGCTGGTCTCTGAATAAGCATTTCTCTTTTAAGGTTTCTGGGTTGCTCCTACCTGAAACTCAAAGCCCAGGAACAGCACTGCTGGGAAGATTCCTATTTTTGGTTGCTCTCTGAGCTTGATGGTTTTCTTGCAGACGTTTCATCACCCAACTTGGTAACACCATCAATGTCACGGAGGGTGGGGTGGGAGGATTGCTGCCCGATTACAGGCATTCATGCAGAAAAAATACAGTTTTCTTACATGCATCTTTCTCCCACATGCTTTCTCAAGCCTTTGACACCCCTTCTGGGGTTCCAATTGAAGAAAGGGATAACCCTTGACTTATGACTACAACTGAGCCCAAAATTTCTGTTGCTAAATGAGACAGCTACCAATATTGAGATTTCTGGTCATAGTTGTTACGTGAATCATTGCTCTTGTTAAGTTAGTCACCCAGTTGTTAAATGAACCCTGCTTCCCAACTGATTTTGCTGGTCAGATGGTTGCAAAATGTGACCACAGGAGGCACTCCAACCGTCATAAATATGAGTCACTTGCCAAGCCTCCAAATTTTAACTTGCATGACTATGGGTGGCAAGTGTGAAAAACTGTCCTAAGCAAAGTCATTTTTTTTTCAGTTTTGTTGTGACTTCAGTCACCAAACGAACTGTGCTTAAGTCGAGGACTATATCTGTATCTGTATTCTGACGATGCCAGGCTGGGGAATTCTGGGAGTTGGAAACCTTCACCTCTTAAAGTTGTCACGCTTGACTTAACACACCAGAAAAACACCAGGTAGGGGTGATGCCTGACATGGCTTCAGACAAACCAATAATTCTTCACAGGAGGCGCTCGGGATTCGAACCTGCGATAAGGAGTAGGAGGCCTTTTTCTGCGCCTGCGCGTCTCTGAACCAGGAGAACCGATCGGTGGTGCTTGACTCGCGTCATCATGGCGAATGGAGCTCAACTCGAGCCGGGATTGGCTGACACAGTCGCAGTCACGCGACCCTACTTTCACCAATCCGAGGCCCTCGGGGAGGTTGCTACTGTTGCGCCTTCTTTCACCTCCCTGGTTGCTACTCTATAGAATCAAGTCATTTCCGCTTCCGGGGGAAAGAAGCTGCGACTTTGGCGCAGGGTGAGGAGGTGGGGGGGTTGTCTCTCCTGCCCTCTAACCGGGCGCGGGCAAATCGACGGCCGGGAAGAGGCCTCTTCGGAGCCGAAGGACGGGGGTGGAGGGGTGGAGAAGCTGTGTGGATGGGGTGGGAGCTCGCCTGGCGCGGTTTTTCTCGGCCTGAGAGGCCGTCGCCTCCGTGAGTCTCCCTTTCAGCTATAGGCGAGTGGGGGTTTCATAGATTTCCCCGCTTTTATAAACCAGGGACGTCCCCTTCCCCTAAAAAATGTCTCCATCCCCCGTTTTAAACGGCTATCAAAGAGCCCCATTTAGTTTCTGGCGTTGGAAAGGAGGAGGAGTGGGGGTGGGGGTGGGAAATCTGCAAGAATTTTGAGGACTAGCACCACTTTTTTAAAAAAAAAAATGAGGGGCAATGTTGTCTCTGATTGCTGAAAAGCGGTAGAGAGCCTTGAAGGATTGTTGAAGTGTTTTCTGTTAGGTGTGGAAGGGTCCTTCCTGTTTGGCTATCCTATTCGGATCTCATTTTTTCCCCTTTCAATCAATCGGAATAGAGCTGGAAGGGACCCTGGAGGTCCTCTCGTCCAGCCCCCTGCTCAAGCAGGAGACCCTGCATGCCATTTCAGACAGGTGGCTGTCCAGTCTCTTCTGATGGAGCACCCACAACGTCTGGTGGCAAGTTGTTCCACTGGTTCATTGTCCTCACTATCAGGAAATTCCTCGTTAATTCCATCAATTCATTGTTTTTTGCCCTGTCTTCAAGGGCTTTGGAGACTAGGTTGAGCCCCCCCCTCCCCCGCTTCTTTGTGGCAGCCCCTCAAATACTGGAAGTCTGCTATCATGCCCTTTTTTCCTTTAGACTGGCCAAACCCAATTCCTGCCACCGTTCTTCCTATGTTTTAGCCTCCAGGCCTTTAATCACCTTAGTTGCTCTTCTCTGCACTCTTTCCAGAGTCTCCATATCTTTTTTATAAAGTGACCAAAACTCATGCAGCGTTCCAGGTGTGGCCTTAACTAAGGATTTATAACGTAGTACTAACACTTCATGTGATTTTGATTCTGTGCCTCTGTTTAGACAACCAAGGATCCTATTAGCTTTGCCACCTTAATTCCTTCCGAGGTCGGTAAAATGAGGACCCAGATATGCTGACTCTCCAAACTGCTTAGAGAAGGCTGTAAAGCACTGAGAAAGTAGTCCTCGACTTAAGAACACAATTGAGCCCCAAATTCCTGTTGCTAAGTGAGACAATTGTTAAGTGAGCTTTGCCTCATTTTACCATCTTGCTTGCCACAGCTGTTAAGTGAATCACTGCAGTTGTTAATTTAATAACACAATTGTTAAGTGAGTCTGGCTTCCCCACTGATTCTGCTTGTCAGAAGGTCGCAAAAGGAGATTGCATGACTCCAGGACTCTGCAACTGTCATAAATATGAGTCAGTTGCCAAGTGCCTTGAATTTTGATCATGTGACTGTGAGGATGCTGCAGTGGTCATAAGTCTGAAAAATGGTCATGTCACTTTTTTCAGTGCCATTGCAACTTTGAACATTTACTAAATGAACTGTTGTAACTCAAGGACTACCTGCATAAGTTTAAATGCTATTGTTATTAATTGTCAGTGCTGTTGTATTTATAAGTGCATAGAAAATATTTTGCTTAATGATCGCTGGGTCTGTTGTATTACTGTAACTTCGAAAGCATTGTTTCTTAAAATGCGATCTGAGGACTCCTGGAAGTCTCTCAGGATTCAGGAATCTTGAAAATTATTTGTCAGTCTATGTTAAAAAATAATACAGTATTAAAATCACATCAGACAATTGTAAGAGACAGCAAATGTGTCAATTTTATTGTATAATGTGATAAATACTAGTCAATGTAAGTTACAGAACCAGAAGTTCCTTTTTTAAAAGTTGGTTCCTGAGAGGAAAACAATTGAAGAATCACCTTTACATTACTTTTGATTGGTGCAATTGTAATTTTGAATAAAGTTTCTATGTAAAAAAAAAAAATCCCATACCTGCAATAACATTTGGTGGTACTCTTTGTATGACTGCTTAAAATCCTTAGAAGAAAAACTGCCTGTCCCTCAGCTAAATTGCAAGCTGTATGACATTTAGATTAATACACACACACACACACACATCTTATACATTTTCTGACTTTCTATTTATTTAGGGTGCTCCTTTCATAGAGGAAAAAAACCCTCACTTCACTGTGATCGGAGAAGAGGAAAGCATCCATTTTGACTTCTCTCAAGATCCTGCTCTCAGTGAGTATCGGTTGTGTGTGCTGCTTTATTTATCATCCAAAGTACTTTGACTGCAGTACTTTCTCATTTCTCAATTCATTTTTACAGTTTGCAGTATCTGACCGATCTTCAAATTGTTGGTTCTTTTTTTTCACATGCAGTAATTGATCTATTACCTAATTCTAGGAAAAAGACAAGTGAAAGAATGGCTATATTTGAGTTACAGTAGGTGGAATCTGCTCAAGGCAACTTATTTTACCCTGTCTTGACATTACTAAATGGTTCAGTAAAATCAGGCATCCAGAGACTCTGGAACTGATTTGTCTTCAAGGGGTGGTAGAAGCTGTTTGGAAGGAAGTGAGACCAGCATAGAAATACACAAAATGGATTTCATCCTTAGATAGAATGATGTTTGATTTCTTGTTAAAAAAAAAAAGGTTTAAATTCTGGTGAAAGCTTGTGCTTTGTCATTTTTTGCCAGGCATTCAGGGACCAGTGCGATATCTAATATGATTAATAATCAAAGAATATTTTGGTAGAGCCTATTGGAGGCTGGGGTGCAGTGTGAAAAAGTTGCTGTGTTAGATTTTGTTATATTTCCCTTTCTTCTCCCCCCCCCCTTAATGCATGGACGTGCCTCTTTTCCTCACCCTGTGGAATAGCTGGGAGAAAAGCAGGATGTGGCACGAAGCTCGAAAACATGAGCGAAAGCTTCGGGGGATGATGGTGGATTACAAAAAAAGAGCGGAACGTCGGAGAGAGTATTACGAAAAGATAGTGAGTGTCTTTCTCCTTGGTTCATTTTGGGAGAATGCCTTATGTCTACTGCCTCCTTCTTTCAGAAACTAATATTCTTCAAGGAACAAGCGTGAGATGTTACATTTTTCTTGCGAACAGAATTTTCTGACAAATGAAACTGAATCTATGTGACCCAGGATCATGTTTTCAGGTTCCAATCTGGATCGGTCACAACTAAAAAAAAATGACACACATCGGGCACCATATAAACACCACACACAGACGAGCCCAAAGTACACACATTGCAAGAGACAGGTTCCCTGAGGATGGGCTCTACCACGAGTCCGAAAGCTCAGAGGACTAAACCTTTGGTACTGGTGACCAACCCAGATCGAAACCTGTGGAATTGTTGGACACTGAATATTGTTGCAGAATTGCTGATGTCCGCATTTTCGCATCCACAGTGTCACCTGTGGGAGGGGAATATCCCAAACCAGCCACCCATATCAAAACCTTTGAACTCTTCCTAAGACCATAACGGGGGCACTTAGCTTCCCATCTCTTTACCTTCCTAGCCCTTACGAAGTTATTTTTCTCCCCTCCCAATTTTGATGGAGATGATTGTTAGGTTTATTTCTCCCTCTGTGGTTTAAAGAAATTGTCACTGTTTGCATGTTTATTGCCGTATGAGTCCTTTTGTGGATTCTTAATCTTTAAAGGTGCATTTGTTCATCTTTAAAGTGCTTTCTAGCTTGCTTTCATTGCCTTTCAAGTTGAGCTGTGGGTGTGTTTTATACCAGCCATTTCTCAGGTTTTTTGGGTGGTTATTGGGGAGCAGCTCATAGTTATATGGAAAATAAGGGCTAGTTGAACAGATATTCGGAATATGCCAGGCCCTTTTAATTAAATCTGTGGGTGTGATGCCCTTGGTGGATTGCCATCTTGAAGGAGAGCTGAGAAAAGACATACAGTATATGAAATCATAGGAGCTCAGATTAGTTAAGTTATTACAGTCTTCAACCAACATTTGGCACCCATTTAAAATCCTCAACCATCAAACCAACTAAGAACCAAGGCAAAACATAAAACTACAGATGTGATGTGTGTGTGGGGGGGAAAGAGGGCTTAAAAGCAATCCTTCCAATACCAAAAGGAGAACGAAGCTGCCATGGAGCGAGATGGCCAGCAACAAATTGAATTGACAAAATAAAATATGAATAGGGCAGAATCCTGGAAAGAGCCTATACTCTGGCTGTAAGTTGGAGTTGGATCAATTGTTGGTTTGGGGCAGTCACCAGTGGGTTTCTTTCTCTCCAGAAAAAGGATCCAGCCCAATTCCTGCAGGTCCATGGGCGCGCCTGCAAGGTGCATTTAGATTCTGCCGTGGCTCTTGCCGCTGAAAGCCCTGTGAATATGTGAGTAGTTTGCATTTTTGGGCTGAACAACAGGAGAGCAGTGTTTCTAATCTAGGCAACTTGGAGCTGTGTGGACTTCAACTCCCAGAATTCCCCAGCCAGCAACTCATAATAAAAATAAGCATTGAGTGAAAGGAAATGCATATTTAATTATACATGTATTAAGTGTAGCAAGTTAAATGTATTTGTACAAAATTGGAAAAGTGATGAGATCCCTACAGATGAGAATGTGATTAGGAAGATATTAGAATCTGCAGAAATGAACAGATTAACACTTGCTATAAAGGAGAAAGAACAAACTGAATATTGACATGGGAGCTATTTTATGGATGGTTGGAGAATAAAAATAGAAGTGAGGAATAAATGGAGATTTGTGAAATAAAGAATATATGTTAAGATAGAGATGTAAGCAATATGATTATTCATATAAGATCATTATATCTAATATAATATGTTTTCATTCGAAGATATGTTAAGAGGAAGAAATGAATACAGTTATAATGCTGATTATTATTATTGTAAGATTAGAAGATATTATCAATGTAATGAATATTGTAAATTTTGATTGTAATAGCATAGAGACATCTGTACCAAGATGACACACTGTTTAATGGAAAATGATATGTTTAAGTTAAAAAAATAAAAGACATATATATATATAAACAAAAGAATAAGCATTGAGTGGGATCTCACCCACCTTTTGGTGCTGTGTCCTTCCAGGATGCCTTGGCAGGGGGATACCAACAATATGATTGACCGGTTCGATGTACGGGCGCACCTGGATTACATCCCTATGTATACTCCTCCCCTGCTGAATCCAATGTAAGGCATTTGTTCCTTCTCTCTCTCCTCTCCCCCCCCCCCCCCCCC